>PITA01006762.1:0-76235 GCA_004023965.1 Spilogale gracilis
GAGTAGTTCTTTATAGATCTTGGATACCAGCCCTTTGTCTGTAGTGTCATTTGCAAATATCTTCTCCCATTCTGTGGGTTGCCTCTTTGTTTTGTTGACTATTTCCTTTGCTGTACAGAAGCTTTTTATTTTGATGAAGTCCCAGAAGTTCATTTTCGCTTTTGTCTCCTTTGCCTTTGGAGATGTGTCTTGAAAGAAGTTGCTGTGGCCGATGTCAAAGAGGTTACTGCCTATGTTCTTTTCCAGGATTTTGATGGATTCCTGCCTCACATTGAGGTCTTTCATCCATTTCGTGTTTGCCTTTGTGTGTGGTGTAAGAGAATGGTCTAGTTTCATTCTTCTATACGTAGCTGTCCAATTTTCCCAGCACCATAGGAATCTAGATTGAACTTTTAGTAGCCTCTCAAGGCCAGAAGCCAAGCCCGTACTTGCCATCAGACATGTCTGCAAAACCTGTAGTGGGGGTGGATTCCTCTTCCTGAGATCCCCAAGGTATCCTGGGGTTCCTACACCTGCCAGGAAGCGAGAATCTTTACTCACCTGGTGTGGCTGCTGGGAACTCTCCAAGCAAGGTATCAGACCAACATTTTCAAGGAGCTTTAGGCTCCATGTTTCATAAAGTCAACATTAATTCCTTAAAGCTGATCATATCTGAATCTATGCATGTCTCTCTCAAATAGGGCATTCCAGTCAAAGCCTTGGTAAAATAACCTATGTTTCCAATGGGATTCTCTTACAAGGGGAACAGATTCTTATTGAACTTATGCAAATGATTGATTTCTGTGGAAGAAAGAATACTTACTGAGAACTTTTGAATGTCAGAAGGTTTGATTGTAAAGATATCAAATACCTGTATTTGTTAAAGCCCTTTTTATGAATCTTCTTGAAGATGAAACTCTTTTGTAAGAGCATCAGAGTAATTACTATAATGACAAAAACTCTGAAGTGGGCACTTTTTAAAAAATATTTTTATTTATTTTTTTGACAGAGAGAGAGATCACAAGAAGGCAGAGGCAGGCAGAGAGGAGAGAGGAGGGAGCAGGCTCCCGACATGGGTCTTGATCCCAAGACCCTGAGATCATGACCTGAGCCAAAGGCAGAGGCTTTAACCCACTGAGCCACCCAGGCGGCCTTAAGTGGGCATTTGTTAATGATCTAAGAGGTCATTGTGATGCAACTGATGAGGAAATTTTTGACACATAACTCTTCAATAATCAGAATATCATGTGATAATCTTATACCAGAATGCAGCACACCTAATAAACAAGCCTAATTAGAGAGACTTCATTTATGATTTAAATTTTGGGGAAGTTTGTTAAAACCTTTGAAAGTTTTAAAGCACATGCATACATAGGATTAAAGATCATCAAACCTGATAAAGGCAAGCATAGAAACTGGTTTTTCTGGGCAAAGAGAAGAGAAAACAACTTTGTTTACATTTTCTTTCTTTCTTTCTTTTTTTTTTTTAAAGGTTTTATTCATTTGACAGGGAGAAACACAGCCAGAGAGGGAACACAAGCAAGGGGAGTGAGAGAGGGAGAAGCAGGCTTCCCGCCAAGTAGGGAGCTGGATGTGGGACTCAATCCCGGGTCTCCAGGATCATGACCTGAGCTGAAGGCAGTCACTTAACCAACTGAGCCACCCAGGCACCCCTTATTTTTTATTTTTTAAAAAAAATTTTAGGGGTGCCTGGGTGGCTCAGTTGGTTAAGTGACTGCCTTCGGCTTGGGTCATGATCCCGGAGACCCGGGATCGAGTCCCACATCGGGCTCCCTGCTGGGGGGGGGGCCTGCCTGTTTCTCCCTCTCTCACTCCCCCTGCTTGTGTTCCCTCTCTGGCTGTGTTTCTCTCTGTCAAATAAATAAAATTAAAAAAAATTTTTTTAAAAAAGATTTTATTTATTTATTTGACAGAGAGAAAGAATACAAGTAGGCAGAGAGGCAGGCAGAGAGAGAGGAGGAAGCAGGCTCCCTGCTGAGCAGAGAGCCTGATGTGGGCCTCCATCCCAGGACCCTGAGATCATGACCTGAGGCGAAAGCAGAGGCTTTAATCCACTGAGCCACCCAGGCACCCAAAAGCTTGTCTTTTTAATAGAGAGAAAACAGAATACCAGTGTATTTTTTAATCCATTCATTTCAACTGTAGTCCATCCTGACAACACATAAAATTCCTTTGCAAAGATTTCCCTTATTACCATCAGTCTTAATTACATTTAGCAGGATTTCAACTCTCAGAAACCTTTGTCTCCAGTGAAAACTAAGTAGTAACTAATTGTGAACTGTCACATCAGATTTATTTTTTAAAAATTAAAAAAAATATTTCTTAAGAAAGATTTTATTTATTTATTTGTGAGAGAGAGCACAGGCAGGGGAGAAGGCAGGCGGAGGGGGAAGCAGGCTCCCTGGTGAGCAAGGAGCCCAATTCAGGACTCAATTCTAGGACCCTGGGATCATGACATGAGCCACCCAGGTGTCTTCATACCACAATGTTTCATGACAAATTTATGAATCAGTTAAGCACAAAACATGTTTTCCAACAGACCCAAATATCCTTAGTTTCTTTGCAATAAGTAATCAAAAGTGCAAACCTACATTCAGCAATCAGTGCCTTAGTACTTTATCCTATTTGGAAAAGACCCAGATGTCCAATGAATTCAATACAATTTATCATCCAAACAAAACATTAAAGTTTCAGGTTACCAAAGACTTTGAAAGCTATTTTAACAATTACCCTTGAGAACTTTGAGACAGATAAAATGAACCATTATTTTAAATCATCTTTTGCTAACAAATTACAACAGAGATAACATAAGCTTATTTGATCTATACTATTATAGAATAGTTAGAATTCGGTAGAATAAACGTTTCATATTTAATGCTTATAACTCTAAAGACGTGTATCTTTTTTTTTTTTAAGGTTTTATTTATTTATTTGACAGGGAGAAACAGAGCTAGAGAGGGAACACAAGCAGGGGGAGTGAGAGAGGGAGAAGCAGGCTTCCCGCCGAGCAGGCAGCCTGATGTGGGGCTCGATCCCGGGACTCCCGAAGGCAGTCGCTTAACCAACTGAGCCACCCAGGCGCCCCTAAAGACGTGTATCTTAAACCAACAAACTTAAATTAGTTTAAATACTGAATTACGTTCCACCTGGGCCCACTCAGAAGTCAATCAATTTGTTTCTCATTGTTGGTTTTTACCCAGGACACTGGTGGGGACATCTCAAATGGACTGTGTTAAGTCTGAGAGGGTTCTCTTCCCTCCTTGATGGAGAGGGGAGGAGGAGGGGCTAGTGGTGCCAAAGGCATCGAGGACGGTATACAAACCAGTTATGCAGGCCACACCCAAGGTGGTGGAGAAACCTGAGGCAGAAAAGGTGAGGTGCTGCCAGGAGGCAGAGGAAGAGAGTTCCCGGTTCTAAACTCTAAATCTAAACTCATCAGCTTGGACTGGTGAGCAGACCATTGTTGTTGTTGTTGTTTTGTTTGTTTTGTTTGTTTGTTTCTCACCAAAGTGGAAATACCCAGGTCAGGTCAGGCTGGAGAAGACAGAGAACTTCCTGAACCAAAGGGAGTCTTGGCAACTGCTTCAGAATATTCCTTAAAAAGTCCCTGTCTCAAGGCCGACTAACCACAGTTGGCTCCAGTTATAGCCAGTAACCAGGAAGTGAGGGAGAGGCCCCCACATTTATTAGGAGGAACAACAGTGAGAGAGTCGGTGTCCCCTTCATTAGAGATGGCCTGTGTTTTCTCCAGCAACCTGGGTTCTATGCAGAGGAGGTCTGTTTAGATAATTTTCATCCAGAAGGTCAGGAGGGAGTTTACTGACCTCATCACTGACCATGTTCTACAAGAGGTCCAGGTCCTGATTTAGAGCTCTGAAGGTCTGGGCATAAGGTATCTCTATCCATTTGCCCTGTTTCTTGCAGAAGGGAGCTAACTGACAGATTCTACTGAGGCCATGCAGTGTTACAGGAGATCAGTCCTTTCTTAAATTTTGCAATCTGAATTGTTTCCAGTGGGTTAAAAGATATCCCAAATTAGAGTCCTTAGAGTCTTTGGGGTGAGCCCAGGGATGGGTGTTAGAGCACTGGGTGTCACACACAAACAGTGAATCATGGAACACTGCATCAAAACTAACAATGTACTGTATGGTGACTAAAAACATAAAAAAAAAAAGAGTTCCTTGAAAACTAAAGAAGAGAGGAGGTCCATTGCCAAAAATTCCTGCCCGCCCCCACCCCCCAATTCCTGGGTGGCATCCCACACAGGGTATGTCAGAGGTTCCTGGTGTCAAAAGCTACCCAATGTGTCCCTTAAACAAAATCACTATGGTCACCACCCTGCCATTAAAGGCCCTGGAGAAGGTATGCTAGCATCCCACTGCTTCCCCATTGCATTCCAGATTGCAAAGTAGGTGGCAGTGTATGGACAGTAATTACCATGCCTTGAAGGTCATACCATGAAGGCCATACTTTATTTGACCTTGCCTTGGAGAACCCGCCTTTTTTTTTTTTTTTAAGAATTCGTTTTTATTTATTTAGAGAGAGCATGAGTGGGGAGAGTGGGAGAGGGAGAGAGAGAGAGAGAGAGATCCAAGCAACTAAGTGATGAGCACGGTGCCCAACTAAGGGCTTAATCTACCACTTTGAGATCTTAACTGAAACCAAAATTGGACACTCAACTGACTGAGCCAGCCAGGTACCCCTCTGCTCTAATCTTTATTATTTCTTTCCTTCTGCTGGTTTTGGGTTTTGTTTGTTGTTCTTTTTCTAGCTCTGTTAGGTGCAAGGTTAGGCTGTTTATTTGAAAAATTTCTTGCTTCTTGAGGTAGTCCTGTATTGTTAGAAACTTCTGTCTTAGAATAGCTTTTGCTGCATCCCAATGGTTTTGGACCATTTTGTTTCCATTTTCATTTGTTTCTGTGTACTTTTTGATTTATTCTTTGATTTCTTGGTTGAGCCATTCATTGTTTAGTAGCATGTTACTTAACCTCCATGTTTTTGTGTTCTTTCCATATTTTTTTTTTTTTTTTAAGATTTTATTTATTTGACAGAGAGAAACAGAGCCAGAGAGGGAACACAAGCAGGGGGAATGAGAGAGGGAGAAGCAGGCCTCCCGTGGAGCAGGAAGCCCGATGTGGGACTCGATCCCGGGTCTCCGGGATCATGACCTGAGCCGAAGGCAGTCGCCCAACCAACTGAGCCACCCAGGCGTCCCTCCATATTTTTTTTCTTGTGGTTGATTTCTAATTTCATAGCATTGTGTCCAGAAAAGATGCATGTTATGACTTCAGTATTTTTGAATTTATTGACACTTGTTTTGTGGGCTAATATGTGACATAATGTGGAGAGTAATCCACATACACTTGAAAGTAATGTGAATTCTGCTGTTTGAGGATGGAATGTATCTGTTAAATCCATCTGGTCCAGTGTTTCATTCAAAGCCACTGTTTTCTTGTTTATTTTCTGTTTGGATGATCTGTTCATCAGAGTTAGTGGGGTGTTAAAGTCCTTTGTTATTATTGTATTACTATTGATTAGTCCTTTATGTTTGTTATTAACTCTTTTATGTATTTGGGTTTTCCCATGTTGGGTGCTTATATATTTACAATTGTATCTTCTCTTTGGATTCTCCCCTTTATTATCATATAATGTCCTCCTCTGTCTTTTTTTTACAGACTTTAAAGTTTCTTTTTTCTGATATAAATATAGCTACTCTGGCTTTCCTTTGATATCCATTTGCATGATAAATGTTTCTCCACACCCCCACTTTCAATCTGCAGGTCTTTAGGTCTAAAATGAGTTTCTTTAGGCAGCATATATAGATGGGCCTTGTTTTTTTAAATCTTTGTCAACCTATGTCTTTTGATTGGAGCATTTAGTCCATATACATTCAAAGTAATTAGATAGCCATGTATTTATTGGCATTTTGTTATTTGTTTTGTGGTTGTTTTTATACTTTTTCTCTGATCCTTTCTTGTCTCTCTCTCTTTCATTATTTGTTGGTTTTCTTTAGTGATATACTAATGGGTTTCTTACTCTTAATTTTTTTTTTATTTTTTGCATACCTATTACTGTTTTTTGATTCGTGGCTACCCGTTTAGTTTATGTATAGCATCTTCTGCATGTAGCAGTCTATATTAAGCTAATGGTTACTTAATTTTGAGCTCATTCTTTACTCCTCTCCCCTTCATGTTTTAAATGTTTGATATCTTTTATATCCTTTTATTTTGTGCTTTCTGTTTTTCTTACTTGTGTTGTAGTGGGTTCCACCCCCACCCCTTGCAGAATCCCCCTTACCATTTCTTGTAGGGCTGGTTTAGTGGTCATGGATTCTTTTTTTTTTTTTTTTTTTTTTTTTTTTTTTTTTTTTTTTTTTTTTTTTTTTTTTTTTTTTTTTAAGATTTTATTTATTTGACAGTGAGAAACACAGCTAGAGAGGGAACACAAGCAGGGGGAGCAAGAGAGGGATAAGCAGGCTTCCCGCCGAGCAGGGAGCCCAATGTGGGGCTCGATCCGGGTCTCCAGGATCATGACCTGAGCTGAAGGCAGTCACTTAAATAACTGAGCCACCCAGGCGCCCTGGTCATGGATTCTTTTAACTTTTGTTTGTCTGGGAAATTATTTGTCCTATTCTTTTTAAAAAATATTTTATTTATTCATTTGAGAGAGCGAGAGTGAGTGAGAGAGAGCATGAGAGGGGAGAAGGTCAGAGGGAGAAGCACATAGAGCTGGGAAGCCGATGTGGGACTTGATCTTGGAACTTCAGGATCATGATCTGGGCTAAAGGCAGTGGCTTAACCAACTGAGCCACCCAGGCGTCCCTATTTATCCTATTCTGAATGGTAAGCTTGCTGGGTAAAGTATTCTTGGTTGCAGGGTTTCCCCCTTTCAGCATTTTGAATGTATCATGGCACTCTCTTCTGGCCTGCAAAATTTCTGCTGAAAAATCAGCTTATAGTGCTATTTGTATGTGACAATCTTCTTTTCTTTTGCAACCTTTAAAATTTCTTTCTTTATCACTGTTTTTTGCTGTTTCAATTACTATGTGTCTTGGCATGGACCTCATTGGATTGAATTTCTTTCTTTTTTTTTTTTTTAAGATTTTATTTATTTATTTGACAGAGAGAAACAGCTAGAGAGGGAACACAAGCAGAGGAAGTGAGAGAGGGAGAAGCAGGCTTCCCGCCAAGCAGGGAACCTGATGCAAGGCTGGATCCCTGGTCTCCGGGATCATGACCTGAGCTGAAGGGTGGTTGCCTAACCAACTGAGCCACCCAGGCACCCCTGGATTGAATTTCTTAGGGAATCTCTTTGCTTCCTGAGTCTGGATCTCTGTTTCCCTCATATTTGGGAAGTTTTCAGGAATTATTTCTTCAATAACATTTTCTGCCCCCCTGCCCTTCTCTCTCTTCTTCTAGAATTCCTATAATGGAAATGTTATTATGCCTGATGTGTCACTGAGTTCTCTAAGTCTATTCTCATAATGCAGTATTGGTCTCTCACCTGTTCAACTTGATTACTTTCCATTACTCTATCCTTCTGATTACTGATACATTTCTCTCCTTTCTATAGTCTATTACTTATTCCAACTTTGTATTTTTAATTTTATTTACTGAGTTCTTCACCTCTGATATGTAATTTTTTATCTCTTTGTCAAGGCGTTTACTGACATCTTCCACTCTTTTTTGAAGTCCAGTGAGTATCTTTATGATCATTATGTTAAATTCTTTATCGGGTATATTACTTATTTCTCTTTTTCTTAGGTCTGCTGCTATAAATTTGTCTTCTTATTTCATTTGGGACATATTTTTCTGTTTCTTCATTTTTGTCTACCTCTCTGTGTCTGTTTCTGTATGTTTGGAAAGTCAGCTAAGTATTCTGTTTTGACAGTAGGGGCCTTATGAAGAAGGGGTTGTACAGTGGCTGGCAGTGCAATGCCCCAGTTCACCAAATCTAGCATTTGGGGAAGTCTCTTACGTGTTTTGCTGGCATCTTGCTATTATGTCTTAGTCGTTTTTCCTTTCAGTATAGATATCTGCACTGATTCTTTGCCTGTTTTGGGCTCTGTTTACTCTATGTGATGTTATTGAGACTGAGGCAGGCTGTAGGGGTGCAGCATACAGGAGCAGTGGTTGGGTGCAGCAAGTGCAGTGTTAATGAAAACTGCTCTGAGCCCGGGACTAAGGCCAGTAGGCCTGGAGTGAACAAACCTCAGGAGAATTCATGGTCAGGGCCCAGTGCTAGCATGTTAGGTGGCAAATGTCTGTGCACTGCCGTCTCCTGAAGGTGTCTCTGTGTTGATGCTGGAAGGTGGGCAAGGAATTTGGTACCTGCCAGTTCCTTTGTTCCCAGAGAAGTACCCCACCATGCTCCAAAATCAGTATAAGCAGATCTCCTTCCTGTTGTGCATACTATTGTTTCTCTGTTGCCCTTCTTCAGGCTGATTCAATCTCTTTACCTGCTATAGATTTGTAGAAATTTTCTGTTTTATCTTGAATCATTTAAGTAATTTTGTGTCCAAAGAAATTGTCCATTTCATCCAGGTTATTGAATTTATTGGCATACAGCTGTTCTTAATGTTCTCTTATAATCCTTTTTATTTTTGTAAGGTCAGTAAGAATATCTCCACCTTAATTTCTGATTTTAGTTATTTGTATCTTCTCTCTTTCCTTTGTCATTATAGTTAAAGTTTTGTCAATTTTGTGATCTTTTCAAAGAACGAAATTTTAGTTTCATTGATTCTATTATTTTTCTGTTCTTTATCTTTTCTAAAGTTTATTTTCTTCCTTCTGTCAGCTCTTTTTTTTTTTAAAGTAATCCCTACACCCAAAGTGGAGCTTGAACTCATACCTCAAGATCAAGAGTTGGATGCTTTACTGACTGATTCAGCCAGGTGCCTCCCCTTCTGCTACCTTTGAATTTAGTTTGATTTTCTTCTTCTTTACTCCTCTCCTTCCCTCTCCCTCTCCCCCTCCCCCTTCCTCCTCCTCCTCCTCCTCCTCCTTCTTCTCCTTTGTTCTTCAAGTATGAAGTTGAGATCTTTATTTTTTTTAATGCAAGCATTTATAGCTATAAATTTCTCTCTGGGCATTGCCTCCTCTCTGTCCTTTAAGTTGTTGTGTGTTGTGTTATCGTTTTCATTCATTTTTACGTCTTTAATAATTGCTCTTGTACTTCTTTACTTCTCTTATTTGACCCATTTGTGTTGTATATTTTAAAATTTCCACATATTTGTGAATTTTTCAGTTTCCATTCTGAATTTTTATTTCCAGTTTAATTCCATGTGGTTGGAAAATAAACTTTATATAAATTCAGTTTAAAAAATTGATGGAGGGCACCTGGGTGGCTCAGTGGGTTAAAACCTCTGCCTTTGGCTCAGGTCATGATCTCAGGGTCCTGGGATCAAGGCCCACATTGGGCTCTCTGCTCAGCAGGGAGTCTGCTTCCTCCTCTCTCTCTGCCTGCCTCTCTGCCTACTTGTGATCTCTCTCTCTGTCAAATAAATAAATAAAATCTAAAAAAAATTAATTGAGACTTGTTTTGTGACCTACTATTTAGTCTGTTCTGGATAAGGTTCCATTTAGATGGGCTACTGTTGGATAGAGCATTCTATATATGTCCTTTATACCTGGTCGGTTTGTAGTGTTGTTTTAAGTCCTTATTGGCCCTCTGTCTGTCTGTCCATTATTTTTATCTGTCTATCCAGATATCTATCTATCTATCTATCTATCTATCTATCTACCTACCTACCATCTATCTATGTATCTTTAAGTAATCTCTGTGCCCAATGTGGGGCTTGAACTCATGAGCCCAAGATCAAGGGTCACATAGTTTTACATCTGAGCCAGCCAGGTGTCTCTCTATCCATTATTGAAAGTGGTGAATTGAAATCTCTGTTTTTTTTTTTTGTTTTTTTTTTTGAACACATGAAGTTGCCATTTATTCTGGGATGGGTTAGAAGTAGCATCCAGGCCAAGAAGGCTTGCTGGTGTGTGGCCCATAATTGTGTCCAGTAGTCTCAGGATAGGCTTGCAAAGGGGACAGACAATGTGGGGCTCATACCTGCAGGCTGAATCCTGAAGCTGAGCCCAGCTGCAAAAGGCCAGGCCTGGGGGACCAGGTCAGTCCTTCAGAGTGGGACAGGCCTTGCTAACAACACAAGAATGGTCAGTGGTCAGAGAAAGGGTGCACATTTCCCTGCCAGAGTGGAAGCAACTGGGTGTCAACTTCCATGTCAGACCAGACCCCAGTCCACAAGGACAACACCAGGACCCTAGTGATTCTGCTCAATGTAGAAAGGTGGATATCTGAATCTGTGTCCCATTACTGCTTAGAGGCCCCCTTTGGTCCTAGGTCTCAACGGACCCGAAATCTCTGTTATTGTAGAACTGTCTAGTTCTCCTTTCCATTCTATTGTTTGCTGTATATATTTTGAGGCCCTGTTGCTTTGTTTGTACTTGTTTATAACTGTTTTATTTTCTGGATGAATTGGCCCTTTTCTCAATACGTAATACCTTTCTTTAGAGTTCCTTTCAACAATTCTTAACTTGAAGTATTTTGGATGATATCACTATAGCCATCCCAGATCTATTGTGGTTACAATTTTTTTTTCTTTTAATAACATTTTTATTTATTTTTTTTTTCCCATTCCCAATACACAGTGCTCCACGCTCTAGGCGCCCCCAGTACCCACCACCAGGCTCTCCCATCCCCCCACCCCCTCCCTCCTATTGTGGTTACAATTTGCAAGGAGTATCTTTTTATGTCTTTTCACTTTCAACATATTTATATCTTTGGATCTAAAGTGCAACTCTTGTGTATACAGCCTTTATCTAGATAAAACCTTAAAGAAGCCATTCTACCAATCTCTGCTGATCGATTTACATTTAAAATAATTGCTGATAAGGAAAGAATTGTGTCATTTTGCTATGTTTTCTGTATGTCTTATATTGTTTTTGTTCCTCATTCTTCTATTACTGTCTTCTTTTGTATTTAACTGATTTTTTGTAGTGAACTGCTTAGATAGTATTTTCATTTACTTTTATATATATTCTATAGATATTTTCTTTGTGATAACCATTGAGATTATATTTAACATCCTTAATTTGTAACAATCTATTTTATTTTACTTTATTTATTTTATTTTTTTAAAGATTTTATTTATTCATTTGACAGAGAGAGAGAGAGACCACAAGTAGGCAGAGAGGCAGGCAGAGAGAGAGAGGAGGAAGCAGGCTCCCCACCGAGTGGAGAGCCTGATGCAGGCCTCAATCCCAGGACCCTGAGATCATGACCTGAGCCGAAGGCAGAGGCTTCAGATAGTCTCTTCTTATACATGTATAACCTGGCTGTCAGCTACAGATTTATAAGGAATCCCTGGACTTACCTACTGGGCTCCACATGTACACAGCTCTCTTCTCCAAAACCGTAACTCTCAGACTGTAGCTGCATTAGCTGCTCTAAATGCTGACCCCTGCTTCTTCATCTTACTGGTACTGTCATGCAGTGTTTAGACTGTAGCTCTATGAAACACGATTGGAAAAGTATCCTCAATTAGAGGTGGGTCGTTGTCTGGTTGGGCAGCTGAACTGATGAGCTCCCTTCTCTAAGGGATCAGTTTTAGACTGCTTTCTGTCCCTGCTTGAATAATTGTCATATATATATACCACCCCCCTGCCCCAAGTTCTATAGTCGTTTAGTAGCTCTTAGCACTCCATCATAGTTACAGACAGAAGATTTCCTCTTTCTTTCTTGATGAAGTGGATTATGTGTTGTCAAAGATGTTCAGATGACAGGCTGAACCAGCCACTTTCTCTGACTGCTTGCTTTTGTTGGGTCTCCGTGAACAATAGGGAGATCACTTGTTAGGCTATGCAAATACATGGTTATGATGTCTGACACCTCCAATATTCTCAGCCTACTCCACATGAAGGGACTTATACTACCTAAGCACTGATGGCAAGATTCTCTTGGATCCTGGAAGTCGTTCACCTTATTTTTGCTGACAAATAGATGTTCATTTCTCATTAAAAATACAATTCTCCCAGAAAAGGGAGTGCCTTTTTTTGCAGTAAGGAAATTAAAGTTTCCCTATTGCTTGGTTGAGAGTGAATGGGACCATAACCCTTTCAAAGGTCTCTTTGGCTTCTTCGCTGCTGTGATTAACACATAGACCAGACTCCTGGCCTTGGGCCTGCAGGCAGAAAGCCATATTGTAAAGCATGTCCCAGCAGAGGAGGACATACAAGGGCTACCTTTCAGCCCTTTAAGAAGGAGGCACAGCCAAGTCAAACACCAGAACAGAGAAGTTCCTCTGAGACATGCTACATCTACAGAGGATCATGAAGCTTGGCCTCTCACCCAGCTCCAGCAACCCACAGGAAACTCATTCACTGAAGAGACATTTAATGATTGTCCGTACTGATCCACGCCCTGTGTTGGGTTCTGTGTGTATAGGATGAAGGGAAGATTCATCAAGGATGTGATGCCAGAGTTGCCTTCTGGGGTCAAATCTTGGTTCCAAGGAAAATTGAGGGAAAAAAATGCACTGAGGTCATTTTTCTACATTTCTATTTGAATTCTATTTGAATAAAAGAATACACAAGCTGAATTTATTTTCTGGAAAGGGACCCAGAGATTTCATTTTGGAGACTGAAACACTGTTTTGAGGGGGACTTCAGATCTTATTTAACCTACACATATACTCTTAGAATAGGCCCTCTCCTGGGTGTGTTTCCTTGGCTGAAGTAAGGATGTGGCCTTTCAGGAGCACTGAGGACTCTTTCTTTTTCCAAGAAGTAGATGTCCAAACTTGAGGTGGCTCATCCCATATTGTAGGATTAGGTGTGGACTTTTGAACACCTTCCTTGGGTTACTCTTGGGACTGGGCCCTCTTGTATTGCCCTTCTGGCACGTTCAGTTTGTGGATGGGTTTCTGGTAAGCAGAAAAGAGAAATTTATATTTTAGTTACCATGAACCTCCCTCTGGAGTAGGGACACTGCTGGCCAGGGTGAACATTTGCAGGTCTGTATGTTCTTTGGATAAGCTAATCCACCACCCTCCAGTAAAGTCTTGGTGTTTTCTCTGGCAATTCAGTTTCTGTTAAAGGGAGGTCTCTGTAGGACCTAATGTCCCAAGACTCCAGAGAATTCTTGGGTTTTCAAAGATGATTTCTGGGCTTTCTTTTTATTAGGTGAAACCTATATGTAGGTTTATATATGTATCTCTGACATTTTTCTCATTCATGTTCTTGTGAGCCTCTGGCTTGGGTGCTTGGAGTCATAGACTAAGGGAAGGCAGACAGGACTTTTTTGCCTGTGGGGCATCATTCTGGGGTTCTTGTGGCCACATTACTGGATGAAGCCTCCAGCTCCACACCATGTGCTTCTACAATGCCTTTGATCATTCCCTGTCCTGGTTTCCCCATCCTCTCTCTGTGCCCCTTCCCCCCAGATTCTACAGCCCTTTCTACGCTTTTCCACCATCACTGACATGATGACAGTGTTCACCTACAGAGTGCCCTTTCATGGGCAGGCACAGATTTTTGAGGAAACAGTTTGATTTTGGGGGGCAGAGGAGTATCTGTGACATGATGGTCAGAATTAATTATAATAGAAATTTATTGATTTAAAAATAAAATAAAACAATTTAAACTGGAAAAGATAGTTTAGAAGAGGTGTTCTCAGTGGAAATACGTAGACTGCATGGTAAGTTGTTTTGTGGTTGGATTTTTGAATTCAGAGCCTGCCTTTAAGCAGAGGAAACTGAGTCACCAGCACTAAAGATTGGCAGAAACAAAATATTCTGAAGACTGTGCCATTCCCAGGTGATGGTTACAACCTCACTTTTCCCTCTCGGGAGAGTGGGTATGAATGCCAGTCAAGAAAGGGGACACTGTTTTATCAGCCTGCTCTGTTGTACAAGAGGTAAACTATTTGGTGATACCAACCAAAGCTCACCCAGGAGGAATGGAACCCAGCCTTAGAAAAGGTGCTTGGGACTCTCTAGGAATGCACCAGAAGGTGAGGGGAAGATGGAGGAAGGGGAATTCACAATTTCTTTCTTTCTTTTTTAAAAATGTTTATTTTTTCCGTAACCAAGCCACCCTATCCCACCTCCCTCCGTCCCCCAGCAACCCTCAGTTTGTTTCCTGAGATTAAGAGTCTCTTATGGTCTGTCACAATTTCTTTTGACTCAAGTGAAAAACAACAACCAACCTCCCCAAAGAGTTGCACCTCCGGCTCTATAGATAGAGAGATGGGGAAAAAAATGAGCTGTGAGCCAGTATTGGACAAGTATATCCAAAGCATTCTGATAGCCAGCCTTTGAGAAAAGGGTTTTCATGATGCATAAACCACTCTAAGCCCTAATGAGTCTCATTCCTCCCTCTGGCTCTCCTGGCATAGTGAGAGGAGGCTTTTGTATAATTGGCCCTTGAAACATTATTACAATCACTTTGTGGCCTCCTTCAGCTTATTTTTAATTACAAGGTCTATTGCACTGTTAAATTATTAACTCTGACAATTACTTATCTTGGCATTTTCTTATCTTGATGAAAATGAAAACAGCAAGGTCATGTTAGCTCACTTGAGGTTTTGGTCCACTATAAGCTTACATTAAGCTAGGTTGGTTCAGCAAATGTTTGCAGTGTGGGGATGGGGCGTGTTTGCGGAGGGTCTGTTAGTGGAACCTGGGCTGAGAGTACCTGGCGCCTGTAGGTGCTTGTTCTGGGGCGGCTGGGCCTGGCCTTCTGTGGAAGTGGGAGGTGCTGTTGCCAGTGATCAGAGCTGAGAGCGGCTTCTGCCCCTCTAACCCTGAAGAGAGGCCCTCTGCGCAGGGCTGACACTTTGAGAAGCTATCCTGGGGCAAAGTCAGGAAGCAGAGGGTGTCTTTCTGTCTCTTCCAAGGTGTCTCAGATCTTTTCTGGCCTTCATCCCCTTTCTGCTTCTCTAAATCCCCCTCACCTGGGGGTCCGTTGGACCTCTTCTTCCCTGACTCCTGTCAGCTCACTGAGCTCCTGGTGCTCTCTCTATGGTAACACAGGCAACAGTGACAACGTCTAAAGGACAGTGATGATAACGGCAACATTTAGTGAGTGCTTGCTGTGTACCTGGTGTCCTGTCCACAGCAGGCTCTTGGCACCTGTCCACAGGGGCTGGTCAAAGCACTCACTGTCATGCTCCCTTCTGTCCAGCAGGGGGGGTAGTGCGACCACACTATAAAGGGGGCCCTCCTCCCTGGTGTTCTCAGAAAATGTGAAACCAGAGCTTCTGTGGGTCCTGGAAGAGTGCTTCGGACTCTGCTCCCACAGACAATGGGGCGAAGTGACGCACAGCTATCATTCCTGCCTGTCACCCTGGCTGGGGCTTGTCGGGTCCATCATTCTCAACCTCAACTCATTCTTTTTTCGATTCCCAGTTTACAGGGATTCCATGGAGGGCAAAGGGCATGAGCTTGGAAAAACAGGTTTGGCCTCAGTGGGGAATGTTGATTCCTGTGGCAGGTCCTTGGCCTCTTGCTTCCTTAGAGATACACAGATGATTCCCAGACCAGAGAGCCACTTGGTAGGAATTAGAGATTGGGGGGTGCACCGATGTTCAAATGTGTATATACTTCCGTGGCTGGCACCACTGTTGAGAGACGAGTTGGCCACATTTGGCATAGTTCTTCAGGAGGTGAATCCCTAGACTGTCTAGAGCTTCTCGGGCAGAGGCCCTGTGATACAGTCCCGTCTTCCCCACAGCCTGGGAGCCAGTTGTAACCACGGTATCATTCCTAGACGGAAGGGGCTGAGACAACTGTGGGCTGTGGTTGGGTCAGCTCTGACCTCTCCTCTGTGGAGGGCCAGTGGTGAGAAGGGGAGGCCTGAGCTGCTCCCACTCTGGGCAGTTTCTGTTGCCCCAGCTCCCTCTCTGCTGTTTTGCTTTGGGGAACAGGCAAGACCTTCCCACAAATGACTCCACAGACATTTCTGACAATAAATAGCTCAGGACTCTAAAGGCTGACTTTTTTTTTTAAAGATTTGATTTATTTATTTGACAGAGAGTGAGCACAAGCAGGGGGAACAGCAGGCGGAGGGAGAGGGAGAATGGGCTCCCTGCACAGCAGTGAGGGGCTCCATCCCAGGACCCTGGGATCTTGACCTGAGCTGAAGGCAGATGCTTAACTGACTGGGCCACCCAGTTGCCCTAGAATGCTGACTTTTTACATGAGGAATTTTCGGTGTCTGCACCCAGCAAGGATGGGCTAGGAGATCTCCCTGGTTGACTTCTGTGAGGATTTGGATCCTGTGTCCCTCCACACAGCCTACATCTGAGGCTCTAGCTCCAAGAGACTTACAGATTGATGGGGCTGCCCCACCTCTGGGCTGCAGATGTTCAAAGCAGCCTCAGTTATTTTTAGTAGCTTCTCCAAATTCCACCCCTATTCTCTAGGCAGGCCCCTGTGAAACGAAAATGCTAATCTATCACAGACTGCTAACTGCCCCCTCTGCGCCCCCCCTCCCCGGCCACACCAGCTCTGCACATATTGGTAGCCAGCAGGAAGAGGTCAGTCAGAGAGAGTGAGAGCCCTCAAACGCCTGCGCGGCCAAGGCAACGCCCACATTCCGGGCCTTTTGCTCCCCACCACCAGGCCTCTACCCGGAGCTGGTCTTCCCTGTAAAAAGTTCTGAAGTTTGTGTGAGTGCATGTGTGTCTGTGTGCATGCTCAGCCCCAGTCCATTTTGAGAGATTTGCCTTTCCCTGCCCAAGTTGCCCGCTGAGGAGACATGTGCCCTGATTCCTGACCTGGTAGGTGGTTTGGGGCCACTTGTATACTCTGGTTTAAAATAATAATAATAATAATAATAATAATAATAATAATAATTGCAGTAATATTAATGATGATGATGATGATGATGATGATGTCTGGCACTTCTGAGCACTTTAACATGAGCTATCTGCTTTACATGGATTACTCACTTTAATTTTCACGGGAACCCTAGGATGTACCTGCTCCATGTAATATATACTACATATGTACTATTATACATATGTAATGCGGATGTATCATGTACATAAAATATATAGTTACATGATGTATATATAATCTATTATGTATAAGGTCTCCATTATATAAGGTGGAACCTAAAACAGGGAGAGTTTCCTGGAAGGTCTTTCAGAGAGAAAGTCGCTGAGCCAGGAGCTGGGGAGGAAGCTGAGAGGGGGCTGGCCAAGGAGCAGGAGATAAACTTCAGATCTCTCTCCACCCCAGCTGCTTACACCACCTGAGTTGGAGCCTCATGGGGCTTGGTAATTATAGTACGGCCCAGATCCCGTGGCCAGAAGCCAAGCTTCTGTCCCCACAACGGAGAGCCATGGTCTCTCATGTAGTTTCCCAGACCTAAGCCAGTTCACATTACCAGAAACCACATGGACGAAGGGAATTCTTGGTCTTATTGAGGAAAACTCTACAACGGTGCGACAACATATTTAAATGTATACTGTAAACACACTCCTTCCCCCGTGGGGTCCATCGCAATTTACTAGGGTGAATGTAGATAAAGGAAATATACTTTCGGTATGACACTGAATCTTAATTTTTACTAATTCATGGGGACTCCAAATGCCACTGTAGTCTACTAAAGAAAAGGCTTATGGTGGTCAAGTGATAAGTGGTCAACCCGTGGAGTGAGAACTATTATGAGCTTTGCCCTTCCTACAAGGAGAGTAAGCCCAGAACAATACTGCATTCTTGATGGGGGTGGGGGGAGGGGGGAGGATGTCAGAGATGAGCCTGGAAAGGTCTTGAAGGGTGTAGAGGTGGTGGTTTCTATTGCATACCTGTATAGCCCGTGTATAAAGATGGTGGGTCTTAGAAACATGCTCTGTATTATCATAGACCTAAATGAGCTGGCAGTTCAAATCATAGCCACTTTTCTAGTTGTGGTGACTTCATCGGCACACGCTAGCACAACTCCCGGCCCCTGAGATGCAAGTTTTCAATCTGCTTTTACGCATCACATACTCTGTGGACAGGGGACCTTGGTGGTGTTGTCTGAGACTGTAATATAGGCTGTGAGCATCCCGATTGTCTTCACACGCCACAGAACCTAGCACAGACCCACTGCATCCATGAGAGCTTGCTGATTGGGCCCGATGAGCAGGAAGTCGAATTTCAGAAGGCTAAGAGATGCCTACAAGCCAGGGGATGAGAGATTAACCCCAGGAAAAGGCTTGGGAGTGTTCTAGAGTCCAGTGGCTTGGAGAATATTGGGGCTCTTCCCTCCACAGTGAAAGAAAAGTTGCTCCATCTTGCTCCCTTACCTTTACAGAGGCACAGTGCTTGGGGGCCCCTTTGGATTTTGGAAGTAATCTGTACTATGTTTGAGGATGCTGCTCTGACCTATTTATTAATTTATAAGGGTTACAGTTTTGCCTTGATCCCAGAGCAAGAGAAGACCCTGCAGGAGGTCCAGGCCAGCACACAATGCTCTGACACTGGGCTTTAGGACTCAGCGGGTCAGATGATGCTTGAGGTTATCTACCGTCAGTGAGGCTGCCATGTGGAGACTCTGCTAAGCCCCAAGAGGAGAATCAGGGCCTATGCTCTTCGGGTTTTGAAGAAAAGCTGCGCTGCTTCTTTTACTTTTTCTTTTTCTTTCTTTCTTTTTTTTTTTTTTTTAAGTAGGCTCCACACCCAGGGTAGAGCCCAGTGTAGGGCTCAAACTCATGACCCTGAGACAAAACCAGAGGAGATCAAGGGTCAGATGCTCACTAGACTGAGCAACCCAGGTGCCCCCAAAGCTGTGCTTTCTTGTGCAAATAACATTTTTCCATTAGAGAAACCGCTGCTGGCTTACTAGCCAGCCCCTGTGGACCAGTTGCCTGAATCAGCAACCCGAGCTGCTGGGAGCTGCTGCAGGGCATGTGCTGGGTATTCTCTGGCCCCTTCACCCCTAGCAGGGGCTTGTGCAGCAGCGATCCTTCAGGTCTGGATTCTCCCTCCAAAGAATTAGAGAGTACAAGTAAGTTGCATGGTAAGGCATGAGTAAGAGCGTACTGCATACCTTCTTTTTCCTCAATCCACACCTGTGGCCAAATGGCGAGCTTCTCACCACTTACATTTGATGGAGGGAAAAAAAATCAGGCTTAGTTGAGAGCTCTGGAGGCTATGTTGGCACATTCTGGAAGAGGATTGCTACAGCAGAAAGTGTAATAAGGAATATTTCTGGAAGAGAGTGGTGAAGAGAAATCATCGGAGAGGTCAGAACTTAAGAACAACCCGTGGCTGCCCACTTTCTCTGGACTCACAGGTGGCCAGAAGTGTGGATCTACTCTAATTCACAGGCAGTGGCTAATTGTTTGGCTGGATGATCAGGGACTTGGAAAGAACAGAATCAGAACTTGGTAGCAGCCTGGCTAAGAGGCAAATGCATAGATCTCTCAGGAGGGACCCAGAGTTTGCAGATTTTTGTGTCTCATGTGAATGCTTACCAAATTGGATCTACTGCGAGGAGGCTTTCAGTAATCAGGTGGACATGATGACATGTTGTGTAGAGGTAGTCAACCTCTTTCCCCAGTGGTCCCTGTGTTTGCTCCATCGGCCCCTGAAAAAAGAGCCCATGGTGGCAGGAATGGAGACAAAACATGGACTCCAAACCCCGACTTCTCCAAGGCTGGTCTGTTTATCAGCACTGCTGCTAGTGCTTCACCTGCCAGCAACGGAGACCAATGCTGAGCCCTGGCTAAAGCATCATTCCTTAGAATATTTGACTCCTTCCATCGTGGTGGGGACAATTGATCCTCACATGAATTCTGGATATGGATTTGCCTCTCCTGGCCTCTGTCAGCACCACCATTCATGGATTCTGGAATGCCTCATTCACCATGAAGGTACTCCTCCAACATTGCTTCCCAATAAGGAACTCATTTCACTGTAGAAGAAGCATAGCAGTGGATGCCTGGCCATGGGATTCTCAGATCTTAGCCCATGCCTCATTACCCTGAGGTAGCTGGCCTGATAATAGGTTGAACCATGTGAAATTGCCAGTGTTCAATTGTTTTTGACTTAAAAATATAGCCATTTTAACAATTCAACTCCATATAATAGTGGAATAACCTTTTGAATATTCATGTATGGTACCAGTTGGGAGACAACATCCTGAAAGAATAGGGATTGATCTTATTAGGTGCAGTATACACTTTGAATCAAGGACTAATCCTGGTCCCAGGATACAGGGATCTGGGAGGTAAGGGGGTGAAGGTGGGAGCAGTTCCTTTCACTACTCAACCCAGTAAAGCCACTGGAACAATTTTTGCCTCATGGCCCTGCACTTTGGGCTCAGCTTGATTTCCGAGGGAAGAATACTTCCACCAGGAAACAAAACAATGTTACCATGGAACCGGAAGCTGGGGCTGCCAGCTGGCCCCTTTGGGCTTCTCATGACCCGGAGCCAACAGGCAAAGATGGAGTTCACTGTCCTGGTTGGGAGGATGGATCCCAATTACCAACAAATTTATTGTTTTGCTTAAGTCAGTTCAAGATGGTTTTCTGTCCTTTGCGACAAAGGTATACTCTAGGAGCTCAGTAAGTGCTGAATTACAAATTAATTTCTCTTCTATCTCTTTGGGTTGCTCCATAGTTGCGTCATAGGAGAGTTTCTGGAATTCTTTCTTTTTCTCTTGAGGGGAGCCTTCCCTCTTGATCACACCTGCAAAGGCAGGTGGGATGACAGCGCCCCCTGGACAAAGCAACAGGGAAGGAAGCCAAACTTCTGGTTGTCATTTAAAATATTGAAAAATGAGAAAAAATGTATTAGTTTCAAACAAATAGCAATTTATGTTTCCTTCCTCTCCTAGAGCGCTCTGTGAGGCATCGGAAAGCTCTGTAATACGGAGTTTGGAATTGCTTCTTCACCTCACAGCTTTGACGAGTAAGAGCTTGAGGTCTGAGGCAGGGCTCTAAAGGAAGTTGACATTTCCCCTCTCTTTGCTTTCTTTCAGTGTCCACTGATGCCTGTTTAATGGGCCAGAAATGACATCATATGTGTCCATGTTAGGGCTTTAAGAATCTTATCTGATGTTACAACTTCTACTCAAAATTAACATGTTGCATGGTTAAAGGGATGAATAAACTCTTTAAGCGAGCTCGCCGATGTCCTTGTTGTCACCTAACAGCTTTCGTTGTGTGTGTGCTTAGAATAATGTCTTTCCAGCAAGCCAAATGGGAAAATGCTCTAATGTATTTCCCTGAATTTGGCCTGCCACTGTTGTAAATTACCTTGCTTAATGGACTTTGGGATTCTGTTATCTATTTGGAAACTTCTGAGCTCCTGGAGAACCAAATCAAGTGCGTTAGTCCCCAGGAAGGGAAGGCAGGCTTAGAAGATTTACAGCTCCGTGAACATCATTATTGATGTCTGTTGTGTTTTGCAAACAACTTTCCTGTGGAATGAGTGCTTATGAGGAGGTCTCAGGCACTTTTTTTTTTTTGATAAGTCACCCTGAAATAATGACTACCAGGGCCCATAAATCCCCTCTGGAAATTAACAGGCCACGAAGGTGTCTGGCAATGACCCTATCCCATCTCCACTCCAGCTGTGTATGGCAACCTTCCAGTCATTTACCAAGAGCAGCTAAACTGATCACCACCACTGGCCGCAGCCCACAGCTGTAGAGCACTTGACAGCTGATGGAGGCCTCCATAGACCTCCTCTCGCCTCATGAGATGTGGGAGCTGAGTTCCAGAAAGGTCGGCCAGGAGTGAGGGCAGGAGGCAGGGTTAACGCGGGCCTCCTGACTTGCTCCTACTGTCTTTGCTCTTTACATGGGGGTGCTACATTTATGTATCCGCTTGACTGGACCATGGGGTCCAGATCTCGGGTCAAACATTATTCTGGGTTTCCGTGAGGATATGTTTACGCAAGAGGAACATTTGAATCAGTAGACTGAGTGAAGCAGAATGTCCTCCCTAATGTCGATGTGCCTTGTCCAATCTTTTGCAGGCCTGATTGGAACAAAGTCCAGCCTTCTCCTGAATAAGAGAATTCTCCTGCCTGGTGACCTTCGAACTGGGATGCCAGCTCTATGGATTTTGGATTTGCGAGACTCCATACTCATGTAAGACAGTTCCTTATAAACCTCTCTCTCTATAGATATCTATGTCTATTTCCACATATATGTCTATATAAGTCTTCTATTGGTTCTGTTTCTCTGGAAAATTCTAATACAAGTACTTCCTTATCATGTAGTCACATAACAATGTCTTGACTGCTGGTCCCTGAGCCAAGGGGCACAAGCCTGAGCTTGGGGTACAAAGAGGCTAAAATTGGTTGTGAGAGTAAATGTTTAAAAAAATAATTTTTAATTGTGATAAAATGCATATAACATAAAATTTACCACTGTGACCATTTTTAAGTGTACATTTCAGTAGTGTCAAGTTTATTCACACTGTTGTATAAAGTTCGGAATAAAATGGGACTAGAGAGGACTTTTTACCACCCAAAGAAGAGATCATCCTTACAGCAAGAAGAGACCCCAAAAGTTATGGATTTGGCTGAGAGGGTTCTGAGTGACAGGGAAGGAGAGCTAGTACAGTGTTTTTGCAGGCAGGAGTGAGAGAAAAATGAGAAGTAAAGCTGCTCCCCATTTGTCTCTGTGGAGCAGAGGCCTTTCTTAAACCAGGAACAGAGCGAGCTGCTGAGCCATGATAGCATCAAGGGGAAGAGGGGGCAGAAACAAAGAGGAAGCTTGGAGGAAGTGGGGCATCCAAGCCAAATGTGCAAGGGTGGTGGGATTTGAACATTTCGAGATGGGCGGATGAGGGGGACGCGAGGGCTGAGAACAGTGTGACTGAAGGCCAGTTTGCATGTCCATCGGCTTCTTTGTAGTCAAGATGCTGGTCCTATGTCCTTGGGCCATGTCTCCCTTGGTGACTGTCCACATCCCCCCCCCCCATCTCTGTGGCCCCGAGCCCAGGCTTCTAGAGGCTCCACTGTTCTGAAGGAGCATAGCACTACCCTCCCACCCCAGCTCCCCCCCGAGCTTCTCATCCATGCCTGAGAAGCAGCATTTTATAAATAGCCATGTTGACAAAACTTAAATATAGCACTCCTGGGAGCTTAATTACCCCGTGGCAGAGCTGTAAGTAAGTACCATCTGGGGTGTGACTAGTGATGCCAGCACTGGGGGGAGGAGACAGGGTCTGAAGTGTGGCCTATAAGCCCTGCCTCTAAGTCCTCTGCCCCCCATACCCTGAGAATCGCCCCAGGACTGGCCTGAAGGAGTGAGCTGGGAATGTACGAGGAGCAGGCCTACCTCATCCCCCATCCCACATCTGATCAGGCAGACCCCTTGGGATTCTCCGTCCTGACTGACTTCTTCTCAGAGACCATGAGACAGCAGAGGCCACAGTGGGGGCCATGTGGGGAGCAGCAGCTTGCAGGGTCAGGTCTGGGACCTGCCCAGAGGATTCACCCAAGCAGATCGGTCCCAGGAAGTGGACTGCATCTCAGGTCTGGGGTGGGGGTCGGGTCTGGCCCCAGCCTCTTCTCAGAATCCTTACTCTCTATGGTGCTTCCCACACCCCACAGGGGCCTTCTTTGGGGACCTCACAAGTAACAAGCCCAGGCTCCACTCTGCACCTCTCTCTCCTGCCCAGAGTCCTCTCCTCTCCTTGCTCCCTCCATATCCCAACCTAAGTTCTTTCCCTGCTCGCTGCACCCTTGCCCCAGAGCCTGCTGGTGGGAAGCTATGTTTTTTCTGGGTACCTCGGATTCCAGTAGTGGCTAAGCACTTGGTGTGCTCTTGGCTGAATGCTTGCTGCTTGGCAAGATGGCCAGCTCTGTGTGGCAGTGTGGGGCTTGCTCCTCCTGAGCCCCCTCCTCCTCACACAGGGGCATGGCAAGCGGTGGGTGTGCGGTGAGTGTGCAGTGAATGGAAGACAGAATATCTACCAAGCTCACGCTTCCCCAGAACTGGAAACATCTGCACCCTGATGGCTGAGACCTCTCTCCTCCTGCCTGGAGACATCTGGCCACCTCACCAGCTGAGTCCAGTAGCAGCAAATGGAAGGGCCAGCTGGAGCTCACTGAGGCCAGCAAGTGCTGAGGACATAGATCTGGGAGTGCTGGGGAGGGGGGTCTTGGCCAGCACGGGGGTGTGGTGGCAGGAGGGGCAGTGGATGCCCCACTGGTTCATGCCATTGTGTCTGTCACCCAAGTGGTCGGAGGGCCTGGAGACTGCTCTGTGTGTGTGTGTGTCACCCATGCGGTGTAGGCTGTCCAGGCTTCAGGAGGAGATGTAGAGGTGAGACCACAGGGGAGATGCCGAGATGGACTTCAGTTCTCACATGTGGAGCCATTCCTCATGAGGCCAGGCTTTACTGACCACACTGGCCACATGATGATAGGGTAGATCATCTGCTAGAGAGCTGGGAGTCTGGTACCCCTGGGCCAGCCACGACCCAGCAAGTTCCAGGGGGCAAGGAAGACCACTAGCCAGCAGGGAGCAGTGAGTGCCCCCAGGGCCAGAGGTCTCTACAGCTTACAGGGCTCTGGTGGTGGAGAAGGACTGCAGGACAAGCCCTGGTCAGGCACACGAGGCCCCAATGCTGATCCTGACAAGGCAGGGCCCAGCCTGGCACCAGGGCAGGGAAACCTCTGGCCCAGGCCTCACATTCACTATCGCCTCTGCACATTCAGACTTCAGGAATTATTCCAAGTGAGGTTTTAATGTTAAAAGCTGTAATTTGTTAAATGTAAGCATTTAAAACATGCCAGGGGTTTTATGGCTCTGTCTTGGCATGTCTTTGGCCTTTCATTTACCAAAGGCCTAGAAAAGTGGAAGTGGTCCAGATTGGCCCGCTGGCTGTGGGCAGCCTGGCTGAGCGGGCCTTTCTCAGGGACAGGGCCCTGGCTCAGGGAGCCCCAGGCCTGTCGTGCCCTGCACACAGGTGCTTGGTATCTCCCCTCTTGGGAATAGCTCTGCCCAGACCATGAGCCTCCCCCTTGACAGAACCCAGGATGTTTTCATTGCCTCTTATTCATATTCACCCCACTGGTCAGGGAGGGGTTCCTGTCCTAGGATGGTGGCCACACACACAACACCTGACCCTGGAGAGTCATTTATCAAGCACAGAGACACAAAGCCTGGGGAAGGAAGACACAGCATGCGGCTCAGAGCCACATGGAGATTGCACGTGAGAACAGAGGACCCAATCTGGGTTTGCGGGAGGCATGCTTTATACTATCAAGAGGATGAGGTGACCGCCAGCTCCCATGGGAGGATGTGATTGTCTTGTGTAATATTAGGCCTGAGCTCTAGCTCTTGCCTTGAGTGCATGGTGAGGGACTCAGGCCAAGACTGAGCACACAGCAGTGTGTTGGGGGAGCTCAGCGGGAGCCTGGGAGGGGCTCGTGGGAGGCTGCCTGGGTCTAGGAAGTCACCCTGGATCCCGGGAGTTCACCCAGGAATACAAATGAAAGTTCTCCATTTGCTGGCATGTTCCTGTGGGTACTTCTTGAGGCTGCCCCTGCTGTGTTTTAACCACATCAAACTTACTCCCAGTAGAGGACAGCCCCGCTTTTCTGGCCTGATAGAGAGTACATATGTTGGGGTATCCTTAGGTCAGGGGTTCTAAGGCTAGGGGCCCAGCCATGAGAAGGGCAGCTGATCCTGGTAGGGATAGGCTCAGGCTCCTGAAAAGCAGGATGCCCCCAGAGTGTCATCTGTCCCCCTCTGCTTCTCCTGCCATTGAAACTCTCAATCCAGGCTCACAGAATGACCTTGGGGAGACTAGGGGCCAGATGGAGAGATGTGGCCCCACAGTCACACATTCCATATGTTCATGGTTCTGCCCTTAGATCAGGATTGTTGTCTGCATATTTGACTCTGAGACAGCAGCTCCTCCCTATGTGCCCATCACTTTGGCAGCCTCCACACACCCCATTACGGGCCTCCCTGCTTGCTCATGCCCCCTGCCAGATATAGAGACTAACCCCTGCTTCCTGGATCTCATGCTGAGACTCTGCTGCCCTCCACAGCTCCTGGAGCATTGTCCCTGTCCTGGCTCATTGTCCCTGTTGTATCTTCCTTAGTTGTGTCTAAAAACACACGATGCAGTTTCTTAGGATATGAATCTATTTTGCTCCTATTGAAAAACTTGGGGCACTTTTTCTAAACTTGGGGAGGGGGTAGGGGTTTGGTTTGCAGATATCTCAAACAACAGAGACCAGTGCCCCAAGCCTAGGCGTTCCCCTAAGAACTGGCAGGACCCCAGGAGAGTGACTGATCAGTTTGGCAGAGATCCACGCTTCATGCCAAATTGGAATGACCAGGGAAGACCAAAGATGTTAGGATCTTTCCGAACATTCTTTAAAAAAGATTTTATTTATTGGTCAGAGAGAGCACAAGCAGGAGAGCAGCAGGCAGAGGGAGAGGTAGGCTGAGTGGGGGGCTGAGTGGGAGGCTCAATGTGGGACTTGATCCCAGGACCCTGGGATCATGATGTGAGCCAAAGGCAGACACTTAACTGACTGAGCCACCCAGGCGACCCCTGTGCTGTTTTTATCTACTTAATTCTATTTCTTAGTAAAAATTTTAAAAATTTATTTGCATGGGCTGCTTTTTAAAAAAGATTTTATTTATTTTTATTTTAGATAGAGAAAGAGAGTGAGGGAGAGAGAGCATGGGCAGCGGAGGAGCAGAGGGAGAGAATCCCCAGCAGACTCCACACTGAGCACAGAGCCTGACGCAGGGCTTGACCCTCGGACCCCAAGATCATGACCTGAACCAAAACCAAGAGTGGGTCACTCAACCGACTGAGCCACCCAAGCACCCCTCATCCTGAATATTCTGCTCTGTGCGAGACCTAAAAATATGGCGTGACACTAGGAAGAGAAAGAGATCTCCCTAAAACCTAACAGATGCTGGGTTTCTCATCAACTTTGGGGAGTGGCATGTTCATTTTTTAAAAAAAGTACTTTGTCTTAGAAAATTTGGAAAATGTGGAAAAGCACAAAGACAACCAGCCTTGCCCAGATCTGCTCCACCCAGAGGAAAGCGCTGTTGCCATTGTGGTGTCTTTCCTCCCAGTACTTCTGGCGCATTTAGATACGCCTATGTCCGTTTCCCAGGGTAGGGATTCCACAGGGAGACTTTCACTTGCTTCCTTTGATTTAACATCTGCACGATACTCCACTCTGTGGATCTGTGATCACATAACCACTTCTCCTATTTTGGGTTATTTGGGTTGTTTCCAGTGTTTTTGCTATTAGTAGTAATGCTGCAGTAAATTTCATGGCACGTGAATCTTTATGTATGTTGCTTAGCAGTGGATTTGTCAAGTGTCACCACGCAAAGACCCCTGCTTGAGGGCAAAGAGGGGTCTCCTGACCTAGAGGTCTAAAGCCAGAGGCATGTGCCTATTTCCAGAAACCTTCCTCATCACTTTTTTTGTTGTTTTTGTTAGTGGCGAAAAGGTTTCCCTTTTCGGGGACTGGTGTGGCAAGCAGGAATCCCTCTTGTTTGGCATTCCTAACCTCTTTCCCTCCCACTTCACCCCACCCCCTTTTAGTTCACTAACCTGGAAGCTAGCTATACCTAACCTGGGCAGAACTCTGGAGACTCTGGAGGGAGAAGGGATGGGAGGAAGAATCCGGGGGTGGGGGCGGTGAACAGAAAACCATTCTGGGAGCACTCCCTAGCCTCCCCCCACAACCTTGGAAGGTAGACACTTTTCTTGACCCCAGCTGACAGATGAGGAAACTAAAGCACAGAAGCCGATTAATTGTCCAAGGCCACAGAGTGATTAGATGACATTGCTGGAACTTAAAAAGAAGACAAACAAAGCATTCCCTCCCCGCTACCTCCCACCTATGTAGTGCAGAGAGGGGTTCTCAGTTGAATGCAGATCAGATGGTCTCTAGCAGGCTTGCTCCTGTGCCCACCCGGCCCCTCCTGCTTCATTTTCTCTGCCATGTTCCACACATCCCATCTTTCCGGTGGGTGTTGAGAACATTCCCAGTTCCGGACTGTTGAGCCTGACACTTCCTCTGCATTCATTTAGCTCAAAGCTGCTGTCCACCTCCACCTACCGCATCTGAAGCTGTGAGAAAGAAATTTGAAAATGCCACTGAAGCAGGGACGTCACGCTTTCCAGTGGGGGACCTGCTGTGACTCACTTTTGGGCTCTGAGCCTCTGGAAACCCTCCTCTGGGCGAGGGGCTCACCTGCGCCCACCTAAGGCCCTGCCCGAGCTAGTCCCAGCAGCGAGGACGCCCACCTCCATGGCCTTGCCCACAGATGCTTGGAGGAGAGAGATCCAGACTGTAGGCAGTGCTGGCAAAAGTCCTTGGGGGCCATCGCACACCCAGGATCCTGAGGAGCTCCTGGGCCACCTTTGCAGACTTTTCTTCCCACCAAAGCCTGAGGTGCTGATGAAGAAAAAGCAGAGGGCATGGGGAGTGTTGTGGGTTGAATTGTGCTCCCCTCTAAAGGGTATGTGCAAGTCCTGACCCCTGGTACTTCAGATGTGATGTTGTTTGGAAATAATAAGCAGATGGAATTAGTTACGGTGAAGTAATACTGGGTTTGGGTGGGTTCTGAAGCCCAAGACGGGTGTCTTTATAAGACGGCCACGTGAAGACACACGGAGATGTCCATGTGAGGAGGAGACAGAGGTTGGAGTGGTGTAGCCTTGAGCCAAGGCGTGCTGAGGACTGTGGGTAAACACCAGAAGCTAGGGTGAGGTGGTGAAGGCTCCTCTCCTAGGAACTTTGGACTGAGCATGGCCCTGCCAATACCTCAGGCTTGGATGTCTAGTCTCCAGAAGAGTGAGAGAACAAATTCCTCTTTTTTTTTTTTTTTTTAAAGATTTCATTTATTTATTTGGCAGAAAGAGAGATCACAAGCAGGTAGAGGCAGGCAGAGAGAGTGGAGGAAGCAGGCTCCCTGCTGAGCAGAGAGCCCGATGCGGGCCTCGATCCCAGGACCCTGAGATCATGACCTGAGCTGAAGGCAGAGGCTTTAACCCACTGAGCCACCCAGGCACCCAAATTCCTCTTGTTTTAAGCCACCCTGTTTGTGGTCATTGGTCCTGGAAACTCTAGGACGCTGATATAGAGGGTGAATTGGGGGTGCTGGTCCCCGAGGCACTCCCATTCCTGGAGGCTGGGAAGGTGTCCATATGGGAGGAAGGCAGTGTTTTTAGAGCACGGCGCCTGGGCTTGCCCTCTTGGCAAGCTTACGGTTCCCTGCTGGGGTCTCCCCCTCACTGCAGACTCTGGCCCACCTAGGCCTGTGGCGCACACCTGACGTCCAGGGACTGGTCTGGGAGAGCTGTCTTGTCTGCAATGGGATCAGCGCTGAGACTGGAGCTGGCATGTCCATACCTGGGGGGATAAAGAAATCATTCTCGATCACCTTAAAAAGTTCCCGACTAGAGGGGCGTTTGGGTGGCACAGTTGGTTAAAGCGTCCGACCCCCTTGGTTTTGGTTCACTTGTGATCTCAGGGTCTTGATCTTAGGGTCGTGGGTTTGAGCCCTGCTGTCGGGTGCCCCGCTCAGCACGGAGTCTGCTTGAGACTCTCCCCGCCCCGCCCCTCCATCCTCACGTGCGCACTCTCTCTCTCTAAAATAAATAAACTAAAAAGAAAGTTTCTGATTAGAATTTTAAGTCTGTTTATCAGTACAAGGGACTCTGGCACTCTCTACTGCCCCCACACCCCACCTCTTTTGTCTTTTAGCCCGAAAGGTAAAGTAGTTACCTCAGGGTCACAGTTCAGTGGGAGAACTACCTGATTCTCCTGTTCTTTTGTCTCAATGTCCAGGGAAGTGCTGGCCAGGGAGGGAAGCCCTGGTTTTTTGTACAGATGGGAGCAAACCTGG
This sequence comes from Spilogale gracilis, assembly GCA_004023965.1. Lineage (NCBI taxonomy): Eukaryota > Metazoa > Chordata > Mammalia > Carnivora > Mephitidae > Spilogale > Spilogale gracilis. The sequence continues at coordinate 29,869 of PITA01006762.1, forward strand.
GCTGAGACCAGCTTCCGCCAGAGTGAGTGTTCAAATGGGGGCAGAACTTTTCCCAAAGCCATCCACCAGCTGGGATGATGTGGCACAGGGTAAAAGTTCTCATCTTCCCCTTCTTTCCTTTGTGATTGGTGGTCATTTGAAAATCCCTCATCCCGTTTAGCTTTCAGACGGTATTGGCACTGACCCCCATTTCCTTATGTGTCTGGTTGTTTAGGATGTCTGGCTACTCCGAACTGTAGGTTCCAGGAGGCCAGGCTGTGTCCCCAGTGCCTAGAACTTGCCTGGCACAGAGAGGGTGCTCAGAAAACTTTTGTTGAACCCATACATTAGAAAAAGATTGTTGCTTTACAGAGATACATACTAACTGTGAGCTCACATCCATGTGCAAGGGGATGGGGAAGGCACAAACCCTTATCTTCAAATGAAAAGAGTAGTGATCAATACTGTATACTTACAGTGCCCTCCACTTCTCAAAAGCACCTTCCTAGGCACAGCGTGAGGAGAGAGGGTGTCACGGTCACCATGTTACTGTTGGGGAAGCAGAAGTTTGCATGGGAGGGAATGAGGATTGGGCAGACTTGGGGCAGGAACCCGGCTCTCCCTCCCGATATCCGTGCTTGGTAACAGGGATCGGTGGGAAGTGTTAAAATGGTACTTAACTAATTTTGACATTGAAACAGAAAACAGCTGGCTCATCTCGTATATTGCAAAATATGTTCTAAAGAACCTTAGGCCCTTTAGAAGCTTGGTGGATCTGCAAAGTCGGGTCTGACTCACGGAGGATATAAGAGAATATGTCACATGCCTCTATCAGAATCTCAGACAAGTCCTGCACTGAGGGGCCCCTTTCACCTTGAACGCTGTGTTTTCCTGATTTGGGGCTGCAGAAGCCTTTCACACTCCCTCCTCTTCCCTTTCCTTTCTAGTAATAAATACATGTCCGCAGCAGATATCTTGTCTACTGTCAATTCTCAGCCTTTTCAGAGCATCCCGTGAAGAGCGGAGGGCCCCAGACCACGCCAGTCCTCCTGGGCTTTTGTCCTTAGTGAGCCTCTCGGGAAAGCTGCCCTGCTCCCCAGGAAGGCAGGTGCCTCCGGCATGGCTGGAATCCTGGGCAGGAGAGGGCAAGAGCCGACTCCCGCCGTGGTGTCCTCCTTCCTGGAGTCTGCTGGTGCAGTCTTGTGGTTAATTACTTGCTTTTCCTGAGTCATGCTGTCTCCCCCAACCTGCAGTTCCCTGGACCTGATTGCAGGACCCTCTCCGTGCAGCTTCATCTCAAACTTGTTTGATGTTTCTCCAAAGAGCTCCATCTGGTTTCCACACCATTTCTGACAGGTGGCCAACACAGCTCTCTGAAGCCCCCAGAACACCAGGCAGCATCTTCCGCGGAATGGGTTTGGTTTTTATGTTACATTTTGGTCTCCCTGTCGTGTATTTGCCACGATCACAGGCATTTGTATGAAAACGGAGTCCATGCATGTAAGGGCTCATCTGCTCAGGCTGCAGGGTAAGGAGGCATTGGGGGGCAGTCTGCCCAGCCCAGCACCCACTCACATGGCTCTGTGGCCCCCCGTGTGAGGCTTCTCGGGCCTCTGAGAGATGGGGATGCCATTCGGCCGGGATTTATGGCCTGAGTGGGCCTCCCTGGGCCACAGGAGCATCTGCTTCAATGTGGAAACAACATCACTCTGTCTCCAAGCATATGTCCAGACCTGGGCCTTGTGGGCTGAGGGCTGCGGGCTGCATAGTGGAGTGCTTGGTTGGACGGCGGGGCCAGGAAGGGACAGTGGGGAGTCGTAGGGCCGAATGATTATTAACAGGCTGCTAAGGTTAGAGATGAGCCAGTGACCGCACATCAAGAGAATGTCGGGGCCTGGGTGGGAGTCAGCGCAGACCCCTGCCTGATGCAAACAAACACTGGGCCCATCTCTTCCACTGTCCCTGTGAGCCTAGAGTGTTTGCGTTTTGAAATCTCCTTCACCACCGTTAGGTGTTTTCAGGATGGGTGTTATGGACTGAATGTTTGTCTTTCCCCTAAAGTCATAGATTGAGCTCTACCCTGCAATATGGTGAAGCCTTTGGGAGGTTATTAGGTTGAGATGGAACCATGAGAGTGGGGCCTCCACAAGAATGTTAGTACTCTTATAAGAAGAGGAAGAGACAGCAGAGCTTCCTCTGTCCACCATGTGAGGACACAGGGATGAGGAGGCCATTGGTAAACCAGGAAGACAGCTTTCACCAGATCCTAACCATGCTGGTGCCCTAACCTCAGAGTTTTAGCTTCCATACCATATCTTCTGTTGCTTAAGCCCTCCAGGCTGTAGTATTCTGGAGCAGCAGTCTGAGCTGTCTGAGATGACTGGAAGGTGCGGCTGGCCAATGGAAGAAGAGGTCTTTCTGCTCTAGGTCACACAGCCCTGGTTTTCCAGGGAGATGCTCTGGACCATTTCTGCCCTGAATTGAGCCATGCCTGAAAACCCTAGAGTTGTAGTTTCCCAGTTTTGCTTAAGTTGGCTTGAACTGGACTGCCTATCATTTGCAACCAAAAGAGTTCTGAAAAAGCAGTGGTCTACTTCTATTCTGATACCTTCCTCCTGGAGAACCAGCTCTCCCCTGCCACTTTGAGGCCCCCCCCCAGTTGAACACCTGTTCCATGTGGCATCGAATCCTCTTTCCATAGGCACATCTTACACTAGTCACCTGTGTGTGGGGCTGAGCAAAGGGAGGCAGAGGAGAAAGCCATGGAGAATCACTGAAGAGGATTTTTTGTTTGCTTGGTGGTTTATTATTTGCTTTGTTTTTTAATTATTTAAAAATTATTATTGTATCATTATTGACTCAGGTGCTTTTTTCATTTTACAATGTTTATCTTCCTTCCTTCCTTCCTTCCTTCCTTCCTTCCTTCCTTCCTTTCTTCCTTCCTTCCCTCTTTTCCTCCCTCCCTCCCTGGATACACCCCAACTCTGGTTACAGACCTACCTGGACCTACCCCTGATGAAGCCCTTACCCTGGGCCCTTACTCCTTCTCCAGTTACTGGTTCCAGACAGAGTCCCCAGCTCCACTCACTTTTCCCTAGTGTAGCCTCGGCCTTGGTGGAACACGCAGATCTCCACTCACAGCAAACCCACAGGCTGATCAGACAGGGCAGTGGCTGCTGGAAATCCCTCCTCTGGGAAACCTCTCCCCAGTGCTGGTAACACCACCCCCCTTTCCTCCACAAAGCCTTCTCCAGTCAGTCCAGCCTTTATGGACTTGTCCTACCACGGGCAACCTGAGTGCTGGTCCCCCCGGACTTTCTGGTTCTGTGTGGTTGTCTTGCAAATATTAACAGCATGAGCCATTGCTAATTAGGACCTAATAGGCACCAGCCACTGTGCTGAATTCTTCACAGGCCTTAGTTTCTCATCTTCTGCGAGAGCTCAAGAAATTGAGACAACATCATGCCCATTGCACAGAGTAGAAGACAGGCTCAGAGATGCAAAGGAAGTTGCTCAAAAATATGCAAGAAGTAAACCACAAATTTAGGGTTTGAACCAGGTGCTCTAGTGTTTTCTTTTTCTCTTAAAAAATACCCCTCACTTTTTTGGGGGAAGGTGTTAACCCCACAGAAAAGTTGGAAGAACTGTGTGCTCCTTTACTAGCTTGCCTTACCTGCTCCATTTCACTCCCTTTATATAGATATACCATTTGCTTTTGCCAAATCGTCCAGAAAAGGGCTGGGACATTCATGAGACTTGATTCCTGGATGCTTGCGTCTGTCAAGCACATGGATTTAATCCAGAGTCTCACTGTGCATTTGGCTGAGAGATTTCTGTGGCTCTCCTCCATTGAGCGCAGTCAAAGTCGGCTCTCTGCAGAGTCTAGACGGGTGTGGTCTGCATTGGGTCTCACACTCTGAATTTGTCCAACCTCTTCCGTCTGGCTAGATTCAAGTCAATGTCTCAGGAACACTAACCATGTAGGTACCTTCCACCACTTACAGGCAGGGGGCGCACGCGAGGTGCCGCCTGGGGCTATGGTGAACTCGCTGTTCTCTCCCTTGCTGAAGGGCCCCGCGGAGGTTGTGTGACCACCTGCTCCCCACCATAGCCTTATTCTCACTAGTTTTAGTTTCTTTTCCTGATTCTTTAACCCACTGAGCCACCCAGGCGCCCTCTTTTCCTAACTCTTAACTGATTCACATTTCTAGTTCTGTTGTCTCTTCTGTACTTAGTAGTTGGCATTCTCTGATGAGAGATTCTTATTTTCTTGTCTTTTTTCCCTGGCCCTCTTTTTTTTTTTTTTTTTTGAATATCACTGTAGACTCATGGATCCCCCCCACCCCATTAAATGTGCTAGAATCTCCGCAATTATCATTCTTCTTCTTCTTCTTTTTTTTAAAGTAATCTCTATACCCAACATGGGGCTCAAACTCCTGACCTGGAGATCAAGAGTTGCAGGCCGTACTGACTGAGCCAGCCAAGTGTCCCAGCTTTCTTCTTTTTGATGCTAAATTTGTCTCACATCTGTCCAGTGAGATCCTTTTTAGATTGGTTCTCATGTCTTTGAAACATGACCCCATTGATCAGTCCCTTGATTTCCGGTTTAAGACCTTCCAGATTTACTTTGTACTTTGCCTGCTCTAGAACTAAAATCAGTTGTTTTTCCAAGAAGTCCTAGTTTTTTCCCCTTTGATCTTCTCCCAGGCTGGACATAGAGAATATACCTATTTCTTGTAGGATGGGCCTCTTGGAGAGATCTGTCATGTAGTAGTCACTGTTTGAAGGTGTTATCTGTGGTGGTGGTGGGTGTGACAAGTGGAGCGCAGTAACAAGTCATCAGCCAGAATGCTGAGCATGGGCTCGGGTCCCTACAAAGCCAAAGTACTGAGTGGGTTAAGCAGTGTACCCCAGAATGTATGTCCATATTCATGTCTTAGAACCTGTGAATGTGACCTTATTTGGAAAATAGGGTCTTTGTAGAAGAATAAAGTTAAGAATCGTATGAGGAGAACATCTGGACAACCCCGGTCCTAAATCCAGTGGCAGGCACCATTAGGAGAGAGAAGAAAGGCTCAGACACAGAGGAGAAGGCCATGTGAAGAGGGGGCCAGAGGTTAGTGCCTGCAGCTGCAGGACGCAGGAGGTGGAAGGGACAAGGCGTTCTCTCCTAGAGCCTTCTGAAGGTGGCCCTGTCCACACCTTGATTTTGGACTTCTGGACTCCAGGACTGTGAGAGAACAAACTTCCTGTTGTTTTAAGCCCTCCACTTTGTGGTGCTTTGGGAAGATAGACCCAGGAAAGTCACAGAAGCACCAAGAAAGAAATTTGCTTGAAAAACCATCAAGGCAGGCAACATGAAGGAAATCAAAATGGTGGTCGGCTGCCATACACTTCCAGTGTAGTATTATTTTTACTCTGAAATCACTGCTCAGGTCCTCTAAGATCTTTTTTTAAAAAAATATTTTATTTATTTATTTGACAGAGAGAGATCACAAATAGGCAGAGAGGCAGGCAAATAGAGAGGAGGAAGCAGGCTCCCCGCTGAGCAGAGAGCCTGACATGGAACTCGATCCCAGGACCCTGAGAACATGACCTGAGCTGAAGGCAGAGGTTTAACCCTCTGAGCCACCCAGGTGCCCCATGGTCCTCTAAGGTCTTGACCCAGTTCTGACCTCCATGTTCCCAGTTCCTGATGTGGTGGTGGTGGCTCTGTGCTCTTTGCCACAGTTTGCAGAATGGCTGACACAGGCCCCTCCCCCCGATGGAGGGGTTACCATAGGCATCTGAGGGGTCGCCTCCATCAGCAGGCTGTCACCCTAGCCTGATAGCCCTCTGCAGAGCAGAAGGGCCCCTGTTGGCTGGCAGCACCCCCCATTTCCTGGTCTGTGCCCCCAGGGCCACAGAACTGGAGGGGCAACAGAGAAGGATGAGGGCCTGGGGCACAGAGCTAAGGTGATGCCACTGTGCTGATCTGGAACCATCGGGAGCAGCCCCCACAACACAGGCTTGGGGTCCAAATGGCGAAGCTAGGTGGGGGGGCTTGTGAGTGGAGAGCGTCTGACGGAGAGCTAGTGCGGCAGGGTTCAGTGGACCAGAGCGCCCGATCTGTGTTGTGGGAGGTCTGCTGGAGGGTGTGGTGCCAAGCCCAAAGGATCTGGAAGACAGGCTTGTGGCCATCCCACCCTGGTGACCCGTTTAGTCTAAATCAGGGGACGATGGATCCTGTGAGCACAAGAGCCAAAGTTAATCTCAGGTCGAGCTGTGTGCGACCTCAGGCTTTGTTGGGTGTTTTTGTCCCCTGAGTGATTTGGGGCTTTTGAGTAGGTAGGTCAAAGCTGAACCAGGCCAGGACACCTATATGAGGCCTCATGGTGTGGGCTCTGGGTGTGAGCGGACTCCAGAGGAGTTTTTTTCTGCAGAAGTCCCCCCACCCGCCATCCCTGGGACACGCAGAACCTCACCCTCTAGACTACAGGAGGGAAGGGGGGAAATGACCTTGGGCCCAAGCCCAGCCCTCCAGCCCCGAAATGGTGACACTGCTCTGACCCTCCTGATCGCCACTGACAGCCAAAGAGAACCATAAATCCCGATTAGGGGAAGACGTTGGTTGGCAATGACATACAAAAAAGTTTGTGATTAGTGAACTGTAAAAGCTAACATGACATGCTCATAATTGGGATGTATTTACTGCACGAAAACTGCCACGCTGCCATTCGGACAAAGTGACTTTGAGGGAACTTTGTAAAGGAGGCTGCCACAACTTCCCTCTTCTGCTTACCGAACAGCAGTGACTGTTATTGATGGTGCTTTTCAAACAGCAGCTACAGAGAGAGAGAGGGGCTGTGATTTCTTGTCAGAACTGCTTTATGGGATCGTATTTTCCAGGTGTTTAAGAAGCCCTGTTCATTTGCAGCATTATCCCCGGTGATTTACGGACCCTCAAAAAGCTTACTTCATTTCAATGTTTTAGACATTTCGCTTTTTTACAACAAACCTTCTTCCAATATAATCAATTGAGGTTTCTCCATCTGGCCTGGGAGGGGAGTGCCATACAGGTTCATAGCAAAATCAATATGAGGATAAATGGACAGCAAAGAAAGTCCATTGTCAGGGTAGAAAGAGGCTTGTAAGCCTCTGGCCCAGCATAGAGCCATCGGCCGGGTCTGATCCGGAGTCTGGCCCCACGGAGTGTGGTGGCGCAGTGTTCTCCTTTCTGAGCAGCCTGGAAGGGTTGGACAGACGGTGGGGAGAGGGTTCAGCCACATTTTGTTTTTTTAAAGATTTTATTTATTTGACAGAGGGAAACACAGCCAGAGAGGGTACACAAGCAGGGGGAGTGAGAGAGGGAGAAGCAGGCTTCCCGCCGACCAGGGAGCCCGATATGGGACTCGATCCCGGGTCTCCTGGATCATGACCTGAGCCGAAGGCAGTCGCTTAACCAACTGAGCCACTCAGGCGCCCCGGGTTCAGCCACATTTTAATTAAATAAGTTGGTTTATAAGTAACCCCTCTGCAAGTCTCATTAATGTTTGATGCTGTTTGAATCTGTGTTTTCTAATTAAAGTAAAAAATGATTCCCAAGCATATCAGTGCTCGAACATTTGCTTTCTAGGGGAGGAGAAAGCAGATGAGCAGCTCACAGCTGGGTCTGATGTCTCCTGATGGAGACCTCACAGCATCAGGGGCCCTGGAGGAGCTTCAGACAGGCTGCTCCCCCTCCCTGGCCCCCTCCACTCAATTCCAGGGAAGTCCCTGTATTTTCTCTGGAGACCTGGAGGGGTACCAGTGCTTCTAGGGGGAGCATGGAGGTGGAGGAATATATGGGGCTCCTGGATGGGACCACTGTGAGGTACATGAGGTCATTTAAGACAAATAAGAGTTTGCTTTTACTGGAGAAGGAAAACTTACAGGCCTCTTGAGCCCCCTTGGAACATAGTAAATATTGAATTAATGAGCAAACAAAGGATGTTCAGGCTGGAAATAAAATCCAGTTCCAGGCAGAATGGACACACTATAGGGGATACCTCTCCCCCTTGGGCAGCCTCATGGTGCAGATAGTTGCTCACTGTCCCATCGGCTGGTCTTACATTCATCCACTCATGCGTTTACTCTGAGCACCTGGGACAGGGCAGGGCTTACCAAGTGCCCCATGGGCATAGTGGAGCCTAGGACAGGTAGGCTCTTGCTCTTTTGGAGTTCATAGCATTGGACAGGAGTCGATTCTGAAGAAGTGAGCACAGAAACAAACATTTAACTACCAACAAGAAGCATTGTGAAGTTAGCTTCCCATTGCCCTCAAGCGCTTCCACTACTGTCTGGCCAGAGAGAGCCTCCCTCTTCCTGGTGCTTGATGGATTTGGTTCTGGCTCCTGGCAGGCTATGCTTTCTCAGAGACTTGCTCATCTCCCCTGCCTTTTCCTTCTGAGGGGGAACAGTGCCTTTGTCTGAGCAGGTTGCAGAAATCACCACAGTATGCTTATTTATTTTTAAACTTTATATTATAAAAATATATAGACAGAAAAGTAGAGGGTATAGTATAATGGACATTTATAGTACAGTCTACGATATAGCGGTACACAGACACCCTTATGCCTACCACTTGTCTTTAACTACTATTTATATTAAGACATATTTGTGTCTCCTCTTTCTTTTTTCTGAAGTACTTAAAAATAAATTACAGACACCATTACATTTCATCCATAACTATTTCAGTATGCACCTCCAAAAAGTAAGGTAATACTCATACATAATCATAATACTATTGTATCAGTTAGAGAAACGAAACCAACAGGATGTATGCAGATACATAGAAAGTGATTGTGCGGAATTGGCTCAGGTAATTACGGAGATGGAGAATCCCAAGATTTGCTGTTGGCAAACCCAGGAGAGCTGATGATATAGTTCCAGTCTGAAAGCCAGCAGGCTCAAGACCAAGGAGGAAGCAATATTTCAGTCCAGTGTTTCAGTCAGGCAGGAAGCATTCCCTCTTATTAGCAGGAAGGTCAGCCCTTTCAGTGTGTTCTGTCCTTCAACTGATCAGACAAGGCCCACCCACACGGGAGAGGGCAATCTGCTTTACTCTATTCAAGTGTTAATCTCATCCAAAAAACTATCACAGATACACTCAAAATAATATTTGAGCAAATGTCTGAGCACCCTGTGACCCAAACTGGCATAAAAAATTAACCATCTTTGCCATTATTGTGCCTCACAAAGAGTTCCCTGATCTAATGCCCTGTCTATATTCAGATTTCCCCAAACATTCTTCAGACAAGTGTCCAGTCAAAGCCCAAACATTGAATTGGGTTGTTGCCATGATCTTTTGAAAAGCTCAGCAGCCAGGGTCAGTGACTCCTCCAGGCTTGTAGGGGAAGATGTTTGGATGTGGAATTTGGCTGTGGGTCTGAGAAGATAATTGTTTATCACTGAGAACAAGCACAAGTGAAGCATCATAACACTCAGGGCTGTATCCCTGGTAATTTATGGGCTGCAATCATGGAGCATTTATGTCTCTAAGTGCTTTACATCGTTAATTAGACACACCTGGAAACCCCAGCAAGGGCGAGTCAGCATGACCTGGGTTACCTCCATCGAAGCAGGAGAAGTAGAACTGTCCAGTGAAGGTCACCAAGCAGGTCTGGGCCTGAGTGTGGTGCAGAGACCCAAGAAAAGAGTGTTGGACTCCTCTCTGTGGGTCAAAGCCAAAGCCAGGCATCCAGCCTTGGTCCAGAATTCCCAGACCCAGGATGGATTTAGCTTCCTTCGCCTGGGGGGAAAGGTGGGCAGCCCGGCAGCTGTGGGGCTGCATCTAGGGGCATGCATTGGTTCCCATTCCAGGTCAGGAGTGGAAACTCCTTCTTGGAGCATGCTCCCACTGGGGCCAGTGGCCCTCTGGCTCTGGAAGGCCCTCAGGCCCCTCTCCAAGGAACACTTCTGAGTGCTCCTGCTGGGAATTCACGGCGACTGCCCTTGCTCCCCGCGACGTTATTTTTCAAAGTGATGGCCCAGGGAAGCAGTTACTATTCCACTCAGGATAAAGATCTCCGTAGCCAGCAGCCAGGTATTGTCCCTGCAGCATCTCTTACTCTCTTCCCTTTCTCAGAGACCTCCATTTCCATGGCTGCTCAGGTCACAAAGGCTCCAACAGCAAGACTGAGGCTGCCTCGGCACGGACATTTCCTAAGGCAGCAGCTTCCTAAGGCAGCAGCTTCACATTATCCAAAAGATTTGTGAAGGAGCATTCGGTTCCACCCATGCTGTTTGCGTTCTGGATGCTTTTCTCCCCTTGGAGAGCAAACTCATTAAGATTTACATTTTATTTATAGACAAATTGCAACTACAGTCTAGAAAGTTTCACTGTGGAAGGGCTATTCCACAATGCTTGGCCAGGCCTCGTTTGTCTCTGACATGACTGCTTGCTCCATCACACCCTCCAACACAAACAATTGTGGAGTAGAAGGAAGTCACGTGGAGGAGCCCGCAGGGAGCTTCTGCATGCTGAAGGGTGGGGGCTGTCGTCTATGGGGGCGGTGGAGTCCGAGCCTGCGGAGGCTGGGGATCTCAGGTTTCCTAGCTGGAGGAAGAAGACAGGACCTTGCTCTTGGAAACAAGCAGGGGACAGGGCCACAGACCTTTCTCATGAGGCTTTCCACGCTTTCCCCCACCTTTCCCCAGAGGTGGCCCTTCAAGGGGCTCGGCAGGTTCTGGCTCAAATAGCCCCTCCTGGGTGCTCCGCATCCGGGTGCAGGACCTGGGGACAACTGCACCAACTGCACCATTCTACTCACAGGAAGGTCCTCTTCAAGAATGCTATATGCTCTGGGACTCCACGCCCTCAGCCGTATCTGAATGAGTACTGGGACAACAGGGTCCTTGCTCAACTTGGCTGGCACACATGTGCAGATATTGTTATAAAATTATAAATCTGTGTGTCTCCAGGTTGCTTTACTGTGGAAGGGGGTCTGTGAGGACCGTTCCCTGGCTTCCAACTGCCCCTCTACCCCGTGCCTGCGCAGTGAGATGCAATGGACACCCAAGCTTACAGGCAAATCCCAAACCCTGTACTTATGATATTGCCGAATATCCCCCGAGGGCCTGGCTTTGGAGCTGTCAAGACAATGAAGTGTTTTGAGTACCGCGCTCCATGTCCCTGCAGGAGGACTCAGAACTACGCTCTCCCAAATCAGAAGCAGGAACGGTGGCGCGACTGTCATCACATTTTGTTATTTTCTGCCTGCATCTACATAACATTTCTGTTCAGTACTTTATAATCATTTCATTAGTCATTCATTTGCTTAATTGCATAGCCTTCAATTCAGTTAGAAAATCGGATTTTAAATTCAAGTTTCCACGACCACATGTTTTAATTCAGAAAAACTTTTTTTTTTTTTAAGAAGATGGAAACATTTCTGAGTTTTGAGTCTTATCCCATCCGCAGTGACTGGTTCTGGAGTACAGAGTGAGACATTTACAAGGGGTGGCTGTGGTGGCCTGCTTCCGAGATTTAATTTAGAGTGGCCAAGGTGCACCTGGATGGCTCCGCAAGCTGAGCGGCGGCCTTTGGCTCAGGGCATGATCCCCAAGTCCTGGGATCAAATCCTGTGTTGGGCTCCTTGTTCAGCAGGGAGTCTGCTCTCTTTACCTCTGCCACCACTCCCCCTGCTTATGTACTCTATGTGTCAAGTAAAAAAAAAAAAAAAAAAAAAGAATGGCTGAGAAACCCTGTCCATTCCCTGGAAACGGCAGGAGCACCAGTTGGCCATGCAATGCAGTAGCCAGAAAGAGTTCTATTGCTAAAGAAGGCTCACAGGCCTGCAAGAATCTGTGGCTCACTGCAAGGCCCGGGTTCAACACAGTAATGGCATTGGATAGAGGAAATATATCACAGCGGGCGGCTGGTTTGTGGCCGCAGGAACCACCGTCTGTAGAGTCCAGGCCTAAGCTCCACTCAGCCATTCTGGGTACACTTTATCTCTTGGACCAGGAATCTTCAGTGTGTGCACAGAGCCCTTCAGAAGGGGGAATTCTGAAGAGGAGCCTTGGCCAGGGCTTCTTAAACATTGCTGGTCATGTAGGTATTTTTCCTGCTGTGGTACTAGCCTCATGGTGGAAACTTTGGGGGGCTCATTGAGACCAGGTACAAATCATCAATCTTGGTGTTATCAATAAATGATGCTGTCAAGCGGGTACAGAGTGCCCTGAAGCTCCTCTGACCCAGGCTTGCAGAGCTTTGCTATTAATCAGTGAATTTTCTGCACTGATCGTGGGGTCAGCACGGTGTAGATATATTTCTTATTTTAGGAACATAGCCCAGGCCAATTCTAGACCGATTGGAAGCAAGCCTCCCAGCAGCTCAGGGAGAGTGGACAGGGCATAGCATTGATCCACCTTGCTTGTGTGAGTGTGGCCCCAGGCTACGGCCTCAGTCCCCTCCCATCCAGTCTCCATTTGCCACCAAGACCCCATTTCGAGCATGCAAATTTGCTCATGTCCTTACTCAGATGCCACTCTTTCAGCGAACCCTTCCGTGCACGCCCTGTTTTAAATTCCACCCCTCTCACAAGCTCCCTTTTCCATTTCCCTGCTTTATGTCTTTCTTTTAGGTAAACTAACATACCTTGCTTTTGATTGTCCATCCCACTTGAGTTTAGGTGCCATGAAGCAGGGCTTTCTCTGTGTGTTTGCTGGATCCCTGTGCTTAAGTCAGCGAGTGCCTGGCTGTGCTGAGTGAATGTCTCGGCTTGCTGCCTAAAACCCATCTTTGTGCCCCTAGTTTTCAGAACCCTAGCCTGGACCCTCCCAAGCTGGGCCCAAGCCACCTTTTTGGTCTTTCTTCCCCATTGCTCCTCCATCCCACCCAACACATACCTGACACTTGCCAACTGCTTCCTGGTCCTTTTACATCCCCTCCCCCCACCTCATACCTGCTGCTCCCCTGCCTGGAATTCCTTCCCCTTTCCCTCTTCCCTGTCACCTCCGGCACCACTGCCCCAACCCCACCCTCCAGCTCCTATCCATCCTTCAAGGCCCAATTGGAATGTCACTTCTTCCCAAATGCCCGTCCCTCCCTGCTTCCCCAGGGCACACCCACACTCAGAGCCCTCTGTTCTTGCCCTGCATCCCAGCCCTGCTGGGGGCCTGCTCTTCTGTCTGTGGTCACTTGCCTAGGGGACTGTAAGGCATGGAGGGAAAGCGGGAGCTAGGTTTTGCAGGTCCTGTGATGGCCCCCACCATCCAATTCATCAGGTGCCCGGCACTGGGCTGAGGGCTTGATGCAGGTAAGCTCATGTGAGTCTCCACGAGGTAGGGATGTGACTCCCCATTTTCTGGAGGAGCGTACTGGGGCTCAGGGAGTCCAGGAACCTTGCTGAATATCACACAGCTAAAAAGTAGTGGAGCCAAAAGTCAGAGCCAGGTTTGACTCCAAAAACCTGGATTCCTGGCCACTCCTCTCCCACACTTCATCTGCCTGGCTTGTTGATGTTCTCTGTTGCATGCTGTCAGGGGAAAACACTACCCCTCCACACCTCTGGTTTTTCTCTGACAGCTTCTGACCCCTCGCCCCAGCCCTTGCTGTACCTGGCTGCTGGATTTGAGAGGGGAAGCCGGTGTGCATGTCCAGCCCTGTCCATTCTCTTGGTCCTGGGAGCCAGGCTGGCCCCAGATGGCAGGTGCTCCTATCTTAGCGCTGTGGCCATGTCCCCACCTGACATGCTGAGAAAGCCTACCTTGTTTGGAGGGAGAGTTTGAGAAGCCACTTGCTTTCAGATACACATCATGGGTCTCCATTCAGTCTGCTTAGAAATAAAGGCAACCTTTTGGTTTTCCTCTTCATATCTCATACATCAGTTGATTCGGGGTTCATTCAGACAAGGGGGGGCAATTATCTACTGGGTCCTTGAACGCGAATGTCATTAAGTATTTCCCAAATGAACTAAGGTGGGAGAAAAGAGTGTAAGGAGCAGAAGGCATGGGGGCAGGGGTGCTGGGCAGTGGGGAGGAGTGCTTCAGCTTCTCTACAAACCTAAGGAGTGAGCCCTGGGTCAAGGGAGAAGCTGCAGTAAGGTTCTGGGCTTTGCTCCTGAACCCCAGGTGAGCCCTTGCTGGGGCTGAGAGGGTGGCCATGCGGGCAGGTGGTCCCCTCAGGGCAGCGTCATATGGCATTCTGAAGACAAGTTCATGACTCTCGCGTGGGCCTGGCCTCCATCTGGTCAGCGTATTGCTGGTGGCTGCGGCCAGCCTGCGAGGGCAGGTGAGGCTGTGGCCTTGAGGGAAGGCAGAAGTGCTCTGGGCCCCCATATGCGTGCCTTGCTGCCTTCCAGCTGGCTAACCAGCAAGGTACTCCCGGCTGCTCCAGCATGTGGGCAGTTTGGAGCTCCCGTGATAGCACCTTGCCTCATGCCCCCTGGCCTACCGGGAGCACAGGCTGTCTAGCTTCCCTGCCTGGCTACACATGGCTGGACCTAACTGGGAGGCTTGGAGCCACCTGGAGCCAGGAGCAGGCTGCCTGAGCTGAGGACGCTTCCCTGTGTGGGAAGGGCTGCTCAGAGCTGTACTCCAGGGCTGGGTGGCCATCCTCTCTGCCAGGTTTTCCTCAAGTCTGGGTGCTCTGTCCCTGGGGCTTTGCAGAATACAGAGGCTCAGTGTTCCTTGGCTCAGCCAGAGCCTCTGGAACTCCCCCTCTTCCCTCAAAGAAGATCTCCACCTTTTAGTAAGGCTAATTGTGTGTAAAATACTTTACTTGCGGCACCAAATTTCATCCTCTTGAACCCTCGTTCTTTGATCATGGCTGAGGCCGGAGGTCCACAGCCAATGCTGCCCTCTGAACTCCTGCTTCTCTCTCCCAGCCCAGAGGAGCCACAAGCTGCTGTGCGCTCTGGGAGGATTGCTTCAGACCCATTTCCCTTTCAGGCCGATCATCACTCGCAGTGATCTATACGCGCAAGGCAGGGCCATGGCGCGACCCAGTTCTGCAGGTGAGAATCACCTTGTAGAAAAAGTCAAAGCACTTTTCTTCCTTCCTTTTCAAAGTGGCTTCACCTTTGGCATATCGCTGAGGTCACCTGGCAACACTTCTGCAGCTGTTGGTGCTTCTGTTTTTGCAGGGGAGGGATCTGAGATTTAGGGAGCATGCAGAGCCCGTGGTGGGAGTCTGGTTCCTGAGGACAGGTGTTTCCCCCACTACACCCTCTCGTCTTCTGCTGTGTTGTGGTATGTGGAGCCCAGGTGCGTCTGCCCGTGGAAATTCCTGGCCAGGACTGAGCCTACTAGGCCTCTACTCCTTTTCTGAGTGGTTGATGTCTTCCCCTGGTTGGATCTCTGATCTTTGAACTGTCACTCTTCACCTGCCCCTATAGGCTGCTGAGCTGGGAGGAGCCAGAAAATGTGGGGTCGTAGCTCTCGGGTACCTGGGTCTACCAGGGCAACACTTGCATGAAGACAGAAAATCCTTGACATTTAAGTGGCTTAAATATGTAATGGCTTCAAGTTTACTTTTTTTTTTTTTTTTAAGATTTTATTTATTTGACAGAGAGAAACACAGCCAGAGAGGGTACACAAGCAGGGGGACTGAGAGAAGGAGAAGCAGGCTTCCCGCAGAGCAGGGAGCCCGATGTGGGGCTCGATCCCGGGTCTCCGGGATCATGACCTGAGCCGAAGGCAGTCGCTTAACCAACTGAGCCACCCAGGCGCCCCTCAAGTTTACTTTTTACTCATGCCTCATCCAGTATAGGTGACCCTGGCCAGGCAGCTGATTCAGTGACTCGGGGATCCAGGCTCCCTCCATGCCATGGGTGGGCTGACTTCACTGACCTCCAGTCACCACATGGCTGTCTCTACTGCAGGCAGAAGGGATAACGACAGGGTGGCTCTCCCATGGGTGGTTTGTATGGGCCAGGCTTGGGAGGGGCCTACACCACTTGTACCCACATCCCATTGCTCAGAACTCCGATGCACAGCCACATCTAACCACAGGGGAGCTGAGAAATGCCGTTTCGCTGAAGGCTCAGGAGAGGGGGAACACAAGTTTTGGTGCACGTATGGTGCTCTGCCCTCAGGCCCGGCTTGGTTATGTGGGGGCCAATTGCCGTGTCAGAACGCTGATGTGTCTCCCTGCTGCTTCCTGGGGCATCTCTCACTCTGCGTGAGCCCCTGGCTGACTTCCCGGTACCTCTGCAGGATCAAGGGCCCCAGGTGGTGAAGGCTGTGGTTGGACTGGGCTCTGGATGATACAGAGGACCCAGGGGAGGCCTTATACCCCTTGTGGCTCCAGTCTGCCTGCCAAGTTGTCAGAGGAGCAAGTAAAAGTCTCCGGAAAAGAGGAAGGGAGGATGCAGGAGGAGGAAAAGAAGGCAGGTCACAGCTGGGCATGCCCCCAGAAAGGCCGTGGACACCCAGCCCCAAGGACGCCCAGACAGACAGCCAACGTGCATTATTCATTAGGCACCTCGAGCCTTCATCTCTTCACTCTGTTCTGTGTACTCATCCTCCCGGGGATCTTAATACATTAATGTCAGTTGATCCAGCACCATTCTCCTCCAGTTAAAAATAAGGTTCATAAATTGAGGCCATGCCCTAGGGGACAGCAATGTTACAAGCTCCTCATCTGATGGTGTTCAAACCTAGTTACAAAAATATACAGCGCCTCTGCACCAGGGAGGGACTGACCTACTTTATACCCATGGACTGACACCAAATGGATGGGGGCAACGTCTAGGCTCTCATTCTGTTTTGAAACCCCTGGTAGCCCATTGGCTCTGGCTACCTGCACTCCTTAAAGCCAGCAGACCCTCATCAGTGTGGTTTTCCCCAGTTTAACACCTCAATGTGCCTTGTTCTGAGTCCACACAGCAAGTGGCTCTAGGTTGTAGGTTCTCTGGGCATCTGAGCAGAATTCTCAGGCTTCCACCTGTCTCTGCCATCAGGGTGTTGGTCCCATGGAGTGAGGAATGAGGTCTTCCCAGACATTTGCTCTCCTCCCCTCACTGTGCCTGGCGCTAAGGTCCCCGCAGGGTGGGCTCTGCCATCTGTGATGAGCCCTGAGACCTCCCACCCCACAGCCTTCTCTGGGTCCAGAGCGCAAGGACACGCACAAACGTCTGCTTGCCTTCTATGTATTCCTTCAACAAGTGTTAAATATCCTTATCAACCTATACAGACAGCTGCAGAGGTAGGGAGTGTGCACACAGCAGTGGTACCGGCTGATAGAGGGAGGCGCGCATGTTGTAGGGTGATGGGAAGGGCCTACAGCATGGAGATTCACTGAAGCTCAGGATGACTTCCTGGAGGAAGCGATCAGTTTGCTGAGCTTCACGTTGAGGAGGAGTCAGCCGGGGTCTGGGGAAGAATCAGGAAATGGGCTGTGGGCCAGAGTGTGGGAGGTCAGCCAGAGAATCCTGCCTGTTGCCTCCAGACCTTGGTTACCTGTGGCCCTCCCTGGGCTGGGAAGGGCTCCAGGCCCACTGCCCCCCTCCTGCCTCTGCTCCTTCAGTGCGCCTGCCTCCAGCAGCCTGGGCCACACGGAGGGTGTGCAGCAAGCTTCCGCTGGGTTGAATCCAAGAAGAGTTCATTTGTTTAGTAACCTTTGGTTTATAAGGTTCACGTAGCTTCTTTGAGGCCATGGTGCAGCTCAGAATCACCTGTCTGGTGGAGGCTGGCAAAAGCGGGGGCCGATGACCAAGTCTATCTCTACCCCTCGCATGAATTTCAAATATTCTCCTGATACCGATTAAAAAAAAAAAAAGACATTTGTTTTCCTGCCAAGAGCAGCATGAGGAGCTTGTTGGCTTGTTTTGGTACTGTCATAGTTCATGTATGTAGAAGTTGGGTCTGAGGCTTTGCATTTCTCCTCTCTGCCTGCGGTCTCCTGTTGGATTTGACTTCTTGCACATCGTGTCTGGTCAGACGGCTCTGTTTTCCAGACCCTGTCCCAGGTGCTTGCTGTGGCTGATCTGGTCTGACAGGGCTCCAGGAGCAGGTCGCTGGGCTCCAGGGTATTGCCTCTGGCAGAATCGTGGGCGGTGGTCCTGTACATTGTAGGTGGGGGACGGTGGTAAGGTGAAGTTGTCCAGGGCCGCACAGAGAACCCAGGTGCCCCTCTGCAAGGCCAGCTGTCAGCTTCAGAAGACATCACGTGCTGCTCCAGCGTGGACGCCTCCGGCCCCTCCGCACCTCCATGGCCACAGCTGTGCTCCCGAGCGGGCGAGGGGCCTCACTGCCACACACTGAGGCATTTGCAGCCTCCTCCCGGGGGCTGGCCCCACCACTCTTCTCTTGTTTGCAAGGCAGTCTCAGCCTGCTAGTTGAAATACCCAGCCTTCCAGACTGACGTTAGGGAGGCAGCCTTGCTGGAGGGGGAAGCCCTCCTAAGTTCTGCCCCTGCAGGACCCCTGGAAAACCTAGGACAGGAGCCAGAAGGGGTCTCTAGATGTCTAAGGGCCCAGGCCTGGCATGGGGTGGAGGTGATGGTTAAAGAGATGGGTTAGGGGTAAGTCCTGTTACCCTTTGTGGAACAAGTAGAGTATAACTAGGCACCTAAATGAAGGATGTGACGTTGATTTTACCAGGTTAAATTTATACTTTCTAAAGCCTTCCCTGGTCAGGCTCTTGTGTGCCTCCCTCTAAAACGATCCCATATGGCCTAGGATCCTATGGTATCATCAGAAACTATGAGGTGTAGGTACTATCATCCCATTTGGCACAAGAGAAGCAGGCCAGAGAGGCTACCTGGTGAGCCCACATTTTTTCGTCTACTTGCGGCAGAGTGGCGTCGACCTGCTGCTGGCTGCTGCCTCCCACCATAGCTGCCGGTCTGGAGAAGCCGGTTCCAACTCCGGGGCCATGCTTTCTCCCTTCTGTCTGAGTGTCTGCATCATCGAGGTTGAAGGGAGACCCGTGGTCCTGCCCTGCTCCAGCAGGCCCACTTCAAGATCTCACCTGAAAGGCAGTGTGGTTTTTTTTAATCTTTGCAGATTTTATTTATTTAGAGAGAGAGTGTGGGGGGAGCAGGAGAGGGTTAGGGAGAGGGACAAGTGGACTTTGCATTGAGGGCAGAGTCCAACGTGGGGCTCTGTCTCACCACCCCAAGATCACGACCTGAGCAGGAACCCAGACGGATGTTGAACCAACTGCACCACCCCCCACCCCAGGTGCCCCATGGCAGAGTGACTTTTGAAGTTGTGTGTGCCCCGTGGCCCACAGGCAGACTTCCCTGGACAAGAGAAGGACTGAGTTGCTAAGCAGTGAGTATGACCCTCTCCCAACTCGACACGCTCCGGCTTTAAGGAGCAGTGGCCAGGGTCAAGGCTTCCTGGTTCTACTGGTTCATGATCTGGGCAGGACCCAAGGGTCAGAGGGCAGCTGGGATGGTCCTTGCCCAGAGTGGAAGGCAAGTCCTGGGGGCACTGGAAGAGAAGCAGGGAGCCTGGAGGCTGAAGCTAGACCCTTCCTCTAAGAGGAAACACAGGTGTGTCTTGGCACAGACCCGTGGCTGGCATGCCACCTGTCCCAGAAGGGCCCGAGGGAACAGGGCTC
Source organism: Spilogale gracilis (assembly GCA_004023965.1). Taxonomy (NCBI): domain Eukaryota; kingdom Metazoa; phylum Chordata; class Mammalia; order Carnivora; family Mephitidae; genus Spilogale; species Spilogale gracilis. Next base: position 49,381 of record PITA01006762.1, read on the forward strand.
CCCCATCAGTATGCTCAGACCTCTGTGGTCCTGCTCTCCAGCCTGCTCTGCCGATGCATTATTAATGAGGCAGGCTTCATTTCCAGTTTTTGGGTAGCTAATTTGTTCCTACAATCATGATTTCAAATATCACATGAATAATTCAGAAAATTATTTTACTGTAGTCAGATAAGCCTGTTAGCTGTCACATATCTGAATAAATTAGTCTCTCCATCCCATGGGGCATGGCGGGGAGGTGCTGGCCATGCAGCGGGGGGCTAGCCCAGACCAGCATAAGACTCAGGACTTGGCTTCGGAAGGCCAGGTCTGCCTTGGCGCTGGGGGGATAATAGACATCGTAATTTGTCATGGAGAAGCTTGTTTGCTGCTGAGTGAGAATGGGTCACTTGCAGATGGCTGTCACTCACCCCCACCCCTGTCTGGGTGGGAGATGTGTGTGGTTGTTTAATGAGCCCAGGGCGGCACAGCTTTGGCCTCTCGGGCTCAGAAATGCGCAACAGTGTCCGTCTTCCATGTGTGAGCCCCCCAACCCCGCCCTCATCATTCAGGAGGCGGGGCCCAGAGAGAAATTCACCTTGGGTTTTTTTTAAATTCAGATGAGGGGAGTGGCCTGGTTCATCCCCTTTTAAATGTGTTGTATTTGGGGATTTGCTTCCCTTCGCTGAGCCTTGTTTCTTCATCTGGAAGTTGGGCACGCTCTTTCTCGGACGCCTCCCCCCACTGGGTATTTGTCAGAGAGGAACATGAAAGAATGGGTGTGTGGAAAGTCTGTAAACTCCAGAGAGCAGCAGGGATGTAAAGCTGACTCTGCACCTGCATCCTTCAGGATGAGGAGTTCTCTGCACCCCTTCTCACATACTCGAGGAAAGGCCATTGACACCTTCGCCCTGACACCCATTCTCAGGGACAACTCTGGGTGGGACCATTTGTCACCCGGGCCTGAGGGTGACAGGAGACTCTATATCTGGTGTAATGTCAGTTTGACATTCTCTGTTGGTGAAGGCAGGGCAGCACAATGCCGTTGGCCCCATGAGGCAGCGGCCTGAGCCCTAGAGGCCAAAAACAGAGGAAGGTGTGGCCTAGTGGCACTTCTGCCTGCACGTGGCACGTTGCTGGCTAGAGCAGGGGTCCCTAAAGGTCCGATGAAACAGTGACAAAGTCCCTTAATCCCACTTGGGCACCTTACACCTGTGGGTTCCAGAGGGAGTGCTGCTTAAGCAAGGAGGCAGGGAACAGCAGGCCCCAGGGCCTTGGTCAGGGAGGAGGGTAGTGAGGTCAGTGGCTGGAGTGACCAGGGAGGCTGGCTGAGGTGAGGTTGAGGTCTCGTGCTTCCCAAAAGGGGAAAGGGGGGAAGGAAGCTGCAGGGAGAGCTGCCGAGAAGGACAGGGGACAGGACAGGCCTGGAGGTTAATGACCTAGGCTCTTGAGTCGGTCTTGCTGCCACCAGTGGACGAGAGCCCTGACCGTCCTAGACTTCCATTTTCTACAAGGTGGGGATGATAATGGCACTCATCTCTGGGCACGAACTATTTGTTCTGTGACGAACTGCCCTGAAAGCCGTTAGCACGGTGCCTGGCAAGGCCGGGCCCTCAGTCAGCATCAGGACCACTACTCCCCTCATCCCTGGGCCTGTTATTATGACCGTCAGTTGTTTTGAGGCACTTTTCTGCTGCCCAAACTCAGCGCTTCCCCTGGAGGCCTGGCCAGGGGGATGGGAGGGATGCGAGAGTGTCCTCTCTTTTAGAAGGCTCCAGGACAGAGTGGGGAGATCAGACCAACTCAGGAAGGAGGGGTCCACGTGGCTTTGCAGAAAGTGGGGGGAGAATGGCTGGGCTGAGATTCTGGATGCATGCAGAGCTGCTGAGTAAGCCATTCATCAAGATCTTGGCGACAGGTATTTACAAGGAGAAATATTTGCATGTGCATGTTTTTTCAAAATGATTAATATTCAAATTAGTGTTGGAGATCCAAATTGCTAAAGTGTAACTAGGCAGAAAACTTCTCTCACAGCTTGTAATTTTCAGTCCATTCCACCATCTCCCCCTGCCCCCACCTCCCTGCAACCCCTGCCTGGTTCCCAGAAATATCTCCGGGATATTTCTTTTACAGACTTGCCCTGGAGCGGCAGCAGCTCCCTGGGAGTTCATGTCCTGACGCTTACCATGCTGTGGTCACCTGACTCTCCAGGTGGAAAGAGTGGCTTCCTTGTGATCCCTCAGAAGCCTTGAGATGGCCACCTCCCAGTAGGCTCCCCCATGCCACTCAGGCCTTCCCTGCATACATCACACCCCACACGGGCCATCCTGAGTCACAGATGTAAACGTCCCCGCCTTGTTCTAGGAACATCACTGTCGCCCTGTTTCTTGTGGAACAAAGCGTGTGAATCCCTTTTCCTGGAAATCATCGCCAGGACCCCACCTATACAGATCTCTAACTAACTTCTCTCACCTCTTCTTGTCTGCCCCTGCCCTCCATGGTGCCCTGGGCATGAAGGCATGCCCCCACTCCACACTGCGGCTCATGCTGGGGCACGGGACGAGTGTCTTCAGTACACTTGCAGCACTTTAGGGCCCATTCTGCTCAGCCAAATGTGATCCCACTTTACGATTTATACCATGAACCAGGCAGAAAGCGGTGAGAGTAGCTACTTCTATTTCTCAGGTTTAGAGCAGGCTCTAACTGTGCCTGCCAGCTTAGAGCCTGTTCCTAATCCTGTAAGATATACATGGAGGAAGGAAGTTTACTGCAGGCTTGGTGTGATAATCTTTGACAGGTCTTAGTGACCACTTATGACTGCTCTTGTCTAAGGAGGCGTCACTGAGCATGGGCCCCCGTGAACCAGCCTCTGGAAGATGGGTGCTACTGGATGCCGAGTGCTCTGCCCACCGGCCGTCACGGGAGTCCTTATTCTTGGTTTGTCTTTTCTCTTACATACTGAGTGTGCCCGGGGGCAGGTGTGCTTGTCAATTTCCATGTCCCAGCACTTAGCATCCATCCATCCATCTATCCATCCATCCATGAATCCAACTAATATTTATTAAGCCTTTAATGAGTTTTAAGCCCTTTGTCAGCTGTTGGGAATAGAGCGGCTATCAACCCAAATCAATTTCTTGCTCTCAAAAACCTTGTTGAGCGGCCAAGGTGGAAAGAGAAGCAAACTACCACCATACAGGATGTCGGATCTGTGGCAGCTGCAGGAGGGTGCAGACCCAGATAGGATGGGGAAGGAGCAGAGAGGAGGTGTCAGAGAAAACCTCTAGAACCTGCGAGAAGGCCAGAAGAATGCGTGTTTGAGAGAGGGAGATTGGGGTCAGACAGCTCTGGATTTAAGTCCCAGTTCTTTAAAGTGAGGAACTATGGACCAGTGAACTAAGCTTTCTGAACCTCAGTCTCGTCATCTATGAAATGGAGATGATAATATCTATTTTCTCTGGTTATTGGAACGATTAAGTGAAAAAATATATGTAAAGCCTTTAGATTGTGCCTGGCACTCGGTATACGCTCAAATCTCTGCCTATTAAGCTGAGGCTTGAAGGGTGAGTAAGGAATAGCCAAAGGCAGAGGTTTCTAAGCAGCAGGACCTGCCCCCGTAGCTGGTTGGGGCAGAGTGGGAAAGGGCTCGGGAGGGAGAGGCCTGGGTCAGACAGTAGGGGATGTCACTTCAGGAGATGGAGTAAGAAGATTTTAAGAATTTTTGTTTTCCTTTTGAAGGATTCTCCCTTTGGACATAAAGGTTTAGCTTGCTTCACAATTATATTTAATTTTTGGACTGGTACTTTTTGGAAAGCAAAGTTATACCCAGGCTGGCTTACGAGGCGGACCAACTCTGTGTGGCTTACCTACTAAGTGCAGGTAGCCTGGGAGGTGGGGCCCATCCGCAGTCTCACACATGTTCAGCCAATACTCACATCTGTGCACCCTGAACCATGCCATTTCCCTTAGAGCATGTTGGACTGTTGGTGATGTTCCATTTACTACATTCCCAACCATAGCACAAAGGGGTTAGAAATACACAAAAAGCAGAAGTGTTCAAGTGTTCAAATGAATGGCATTTTAAAAAGATGTCTTTTTTTTGGTTAAGATTTTTATTTATTTATTTGACAGAGAGAGAGAGAGTGAGAGAGAGAGAGCAAGCGCACACAAGCAGGGAGAGCAGGAAAGGGAGAAGCAGGCTCCCCACTAAGCAGGTAGCCCAATGTGGGACTTAATCTCATGACCATGGGATCATGACTGTGGGATCATGACCTGAGCCGAAGGCAGACGCTTAACGGACTGAGTCACCCAGTTGCCCCTAAAAAAAGTTGTCTTAAGGGATGCCTAAATCAAGAAGAAAACCCAGAACAAAAATTGGAATAATTTTTTAAAAAGCACAAACTGTCAAAATTTATGGGCTGTTGCTAAAACTGTACATTTAGAAAAATTGTCTAATTCTAAATCCTTACGTCTCCAGGAAAGATGAAAAAGCAAAACAAAAGCATACTCACAGCGAACTGCATTTCCACATTTAAGATCTTCCAGGTGTAAGAAAGAGGCTAAGAAAATTCGGAAAACAAGCAATAACAACCCTGGTTAAACAAGACCGAAGAAATGAGTATTGATGGACAGAACCGGTAATTAAGCCTTTGTGAAAATTCACAAACCCATTAGTCCAACAGATCAAAGGAAGAGCAAATATGTAAACAAGTAAAACCAGAAATGATACATGAGATGCAACGAATAATATGAAAGAAATCTGTAAGATTTGGGGGAGAATACCAATTTTATTTATATGAGTAGATAGGTTGATGTGGTTCTGTATGTGCATAAAGTTCAAGATAGGACACCTGGGGTGTCTGGGTGGCTCATTGTTAAGCATCTGTCTTCGGCTCAGGTCATGATCCCAGGGTCCTTGGGACCGAGCCCTGCTTCAGGCTTCCCAGTAAGCAGGAGGCCTGCTTCTCCCTCTCCCATCCCCCTTGCTTGTGTTCCCTCTCTTACTGTCTCTCTCTCTCTCTCTGCCAAATAAATAAATAAACAAATAAATCTTTTTTTTTTAAAGACTTTATTTAAAAAAAATTTTGACAGAGAGAAACACAGCTAGAGAGGGAACCCAAGTAGGGGGAATGAGAGAGGGAGAAGCAGGCTTCCCGCCAAGCAGGGAGCCTGATGCAGGGCTGGATCCCTGGTCTCCGGGATCATGACCTGAGCCAGAGGCAGTTGCCTAGCCAACTGAACCACCCAGGCGCCTCCTAATAAATAAATCTTAAAAAAAAAAAAAAAAAGGAAATTCCCACATTAGTTGCTTATTAAAAAAAAAAAAAAGGCACCTAATGCCACCAGCACACTCGCAGAGAATGTGTCTTCTTTGTCACTGAGTTCTGTCATAGGTTGAATTGTGTCCCCTTCCCTAGCCACCCCTCCCCCAATATGTTGAAGGTCTAGGCCTAACACCCCCCGCCCCAGTGCTTGCGAATGATGACTGTATTTGGAGATAAGGCCTTTGTTTGTGTAATTAAGTGAAGATGAGGTCATTAGGGTGCTGCTAATCCAGGATGACTGATGGTCTTAGAAGAAGAGGGGAGATTTGAACCCAGGCATGCAGAGGGAGCACCCTGTGATGACGGGGTCTGAGATGGGAGAGATGCAGCTGTAAGCCAGGGAATATAGGACAGCTCCATCCGAGGCTAGGGAGAGGTAAGGACAGGTTCCACCCAGAGTCTCAGAGGGAGCCTGGCCCTGCGGACACCTTGCTTTCAGACTTGCCTTCATCAGAACTGTGAGAACTGTGAGTGAATCAATTTCTGTTGGAAGCCGCTCACCTCGTGGTTTTGCTGTTACGGCAGTCCTAGGAATCTAACACAGGTTCCCTTTACCTATCAGCTATTGGATCATATTGGTCATGTTTCTCAGGTCTCTAATTCATTAGCCTTCTGTCACTCAGAGTAGAATGTACGGTCGGGGGGGGGGAGGGCATTTCTGTCCATCTTTCTTGCATCTATTTTGTGGCCGTGGTGTAGGAGCCCCATGTTTGTGTTGGGTGCATCATTGATTCATTGATAAAATATATACTGTTGTAGCTTTGTGTATCTCATAATAGTCTTTGCTACCAGATCTACTGTATCTGTACAATGTAACTGTGGTTTATTTTATTTTATTTTTCTTGCATAGACAGTACATATTAGGGCAACATTTTGGTTTTTACTATTTAGGGTTAGGGTTTGGTAAGGGTTTTGTTAGGATTTCTTTTGGTAGAACTACATGTTTATTTTGTTTTAGATTTTGTACATGAACTTTCTCAAGCATGCTTTGTCCTGCAGGATTTATGTGCAGGCACAGGCTTGGCCTTGAGGCACAGAGATGCCCCTGCATTCCAGGCTTTGCCCTCCCAGACCTCCAAGTCCAAGGAAAGTCGGCCAGTGGTGGTGCTCCCTTTCGCGGAGAGGTCAGCTCATCTGCATTCATGTCAGAACTGATACAGGGATGGAATATTCTGACTCTGTTAGTAAAGAGAGAGCCAGTGGTGGAGAAAAGCAGGATGAAAAAAACACGAGAGCAGGAGAAAGGAAGCGGGGCAAGAGAAAGGGAAGAGCAAAGGAAGGGCTTGGGGTCTTTGAGGATATTTTGAGAAGCCTTGCTTCCTTATAGCCAGAGGCTTAGCAGCTGGTGTCTCTGCTCTTGTCCCATGCATCAGAAATAATTTGGCTGAGGTGGGATTAGTGCTGTGGGAAAGCTTGCATTCCTCTATCTAGAATCTTTACATCTGAAGTCCGCTTCTGTCTGATCCACTGTCTCTGCCCTCGGGGAGCCTGAAAGCTACTCGTTTTGTCTTCTGTTCTCAACTTTGCAATGAATTGAATCTCTGAACTCTCCCCTCCCATCAAGACTTGGAACTCCCTGGAAAATTCCCAGGCTCCTCCGGAGTAAAGCATCTGATTTCCATCTTTGGAGACAGTGTGTCCATGATCTGGTGTCTCTCGCACCCCTGCCTCTGAGAAGCTGTGGACTCTAACAGAATAGAGAGAATGCCACATCACCGTCCTTCAGGACCATCTGGCTCAGCTGGCACAGCCCGAGCTGCTCGTGGCCGCCGGTGCCAGGGGCCTGGATAGACTATGGACCCAGGATCACAAATTCAGCCATCACGTTGTTTTTTAGCTCCCGTCCATCTATTAGAGCGGATTCATTCATCACCCCTACAGCTTCTACCCTCAAGCCTTCACAGTTTAAGAGGTCTTTGCTGAAATATGCTCTATATTAATAGAAGCTCGGGGGTCCAAGTCCTTGCCTGGCTTTCTCTGAACTAGAATTTCTGACTTAGCAGAATCTATGTATCCTGATCTTCATGGGCCAGGAGGGGGTGGTCCTAAGCGCCCATAAACCAAGCAACATGGGAAAAGGGTGAGCGGCTCAGAAATAAATCACCAAGTTGGTGGCTCTGTGCTCTGGCCCTGAGGCCCAAGGACTCAGGGTGGCTCCCCTTGACATATCTTTGAAGCCTGACCTGGCCAGCTCCCTGCAGAAGGTGGTGGTGGGACCAAGCTCTGGGCAGGTTCTAGAAGGATCACTGTGTGACTGGATCCTGTTAGACTAGAAAACATGGGCAAAGCAGCCCAGGAGATGCAGTCTTGCCCCAGGACAAGAGTGTCTACCTCTGAAGCAGCATAAGCAAGCTTGGCCGGCATCCCCATTCTGGCCCTGGGTTTGTCCCCAATGGTGTACACTGGAAAAGCAGAGAGCTTCCCACACAGCATCTCATGGGAGACCCATAGCCACCCTACAAGCCAGATGTTGCTATTCCTGTTCCCAAGATCTCAGAGGGGGAAGAAGCAGAACCAGGATTTGAACCCAGGACTCTTTGACTGTGGAGTCTGTGCTCTTAAGCAGCCACTATCCATTCTGTGATTGGGATGGGCATGGTTGGAAGGGAGGCCAAGTCTTAGATCCTTTATGGAGAGTTTATATTCTTTGATTCCCTTCTCTACACCAGCCAGACCTATTCAGAGGGAAGAGAATGTCCGTCAACTTCATCCAGCTCTCAAGGTTGATAGCCTGATGAGTGAAAAGTCTGTAGGCTAGAGGTGGGACCTGGCTCAGTGACATGAGTGAGCCTCCCCTAATCCACCAACACTTGAATCCTACTCCCTGCCATCCTCAGAGATCAAACAGGTGTTCCAAAGGCCAGGAGAGGGTTCAGTTTACCTGTAGTCTGACCGCTGAGTGTCCTCCTACATACAGTCCCAGAGGCAGGGGTAGGTGTGTGGCTTCCCTGGCTCTTGTGTGAGCCTCCTCTCCTAGCTCAGCCCATTGGCTCATGGCCTAGGACTCTCACCGCAGAAGATCCAGAACAGTCACTGACCTCACCACCCCAGACACTGAAAAGTGGCTTTGGGATACACCCAGGATATCCATTGCCTTTTTTTTTTTTTTTTTTTAAATATTTTATTTATTTGACAGAGAGAAACACAGCCAGAGAGGGAACACAAGCAGGGGGAGTGAGAGAGGGAGAAGCAGGCTTCCTGCCGAGCAGGGAGCCCGATGTGGGGCTCGATCCTGGGTCTCTGGGATCATGACCTGAGCAGAAGGCAGTCGCTCAACCAACTGAGCCACCCAGGCACCCCGCCTTTTTTTTTTTTTTTTTAATTGCTGGTGAATACCATGTAAGTTTCCCTTCTCTGACTCTCTGGACACTGACAGGGCTAGAGAGACTTGGAAACCAGAAGGCAAAGTAAATGTTATCTCAGATAATTCACACTTGGAGAGACAGTGTCTATGACAGCTCTGAAACATTGGGAAAACTCTGGAAAGCTTAGAACCTTATACAGAATGAAATGGGTTTCCTGTGATTTAATCCTGGGCTGTCTGTGTTGGTATCTAAATCTTCATTGTTCCATTTTGATATCTCGGGATCCTCTGAAGGACAAAAACATGATCAACCTGAACCCTGGCTTTTGGGTTCCCTTCATCAAACTCTTCATCCTGGGTGTGACACCCAGAGATTCGGAACTCTCTAATGCATTGAGTATCTGCCTTAGTGTGTCCCTTAGGGACCCTAACCCCTGTGTGGATGTGGGGACAGAGAGAAGGACTTGGATGAGGCTGATGGCTGGTCCCCGAGCTCCCCAGGAAAGATCAGCTAAGAAGTCTGAGCTGGACGCCCCTGTCTTGCTACCCAGCCCTCCCCCGTGGTAAGTGCAGCCCCGGAGCCCGCCTGCAGCACGAGGGACCTGTCCTGCCTCTGTTGCTGCTGCTTCCTCCGTGGATGCACACGGCTGCAGTCTACACCCAGCGGGGCCTGGAACGTTTGCAGTCTTGGAAATAGTCAGAATGTGCTAAAAATGCAGCGACAACAGCATCTTTGAGGGATATTTTTAAGGGTGATAGGATCTGAGAGTCATTAATGCCAGAAATGTGGGTCTCATCTTATTTTTAAAAACTAAGTGTCACATCTCCAGATGCTCCAGCCTACACCTTAGGCCACGTCCTCAAACAGCCACACCCCTGGTGTCTGTTGAGTGCCGGGGACAGCGTCAGAAAGCCTCCTCATGGAATGCCTGTGTGAGGTTCCAAGTCTTCATTATTCCAACTGGGACAGAGATTCGAGTGTGAAGAGGCAGATCTTCCCATCCCAGCCACTTCTCCCAGCTTGGATGTGTTTCACATGAGGCTCACTCTAGGGAAAGGGGATATGTGGGACCCTCTGAGCACGAAGCACGAAGCACACCCAGAGAGGGATTCCGTCCCCCATGAAGCCGGCATGACTGCCCCTATGGTCAGTGCACACACTGGCTCAGGGACATGACCCCCTTCAGGACTGCTTTGCTGTGAGCCCCCCACAATTCACCAGCCCTTGAACCCCAGTTCTTGCCCTCCTCAGAGATCAAGCAGATGTTCCAAAGGCCAGGAAGGGGTTCAGTTTGTGTGTAGTCTGGCCCCCCACCTTGAGTGTCCGTCTATACATGGTCCCAGAGGGCAGGGGTGGGAGTGTGGCTTTCCTGGCCCTCCTGCTTCCCCGCTCCAGGGGAGGACCCAGCCCTCTTCCTTACTCTGATGCACAGGAAAAAGCAAAGAATTTGGAGCTTCAGGGAAAAGGCTTCCTGACTTCTGGTCAGAACTGCTTCTCAGATGACTGTTTCCTCTAGATCAGCACTGTCCTACACAGATCTAATGTAAGCCACACAGATCATCTAACTATTTCCAGTAGTCATATTAAAAAAGTAAGAACGGGTAACATTAATTTGAATAATACCTTTTATTTAACCCCATCTATCCAAAGTGCCATCATTTCAAGATGTGACTGATACACAAAACTGCTAACATGATAGCCTGCATTCTTCTTTTGCACAAAGCTTCTGAAATCTGCCTATATCCATGTATTTTATATTCACATGTATGGATTTGATCTAATCATGTTTGAAGTGCTTGGTAGCCAAACAGGTGGCTAGTGGTTACCTTGCTGGACAGCATAGGTCTAGAGCCTGTTCTCGGTGAGTATGGGGGAGGGATGGGAACAGTTTCCTGGTCTGGAGGGACAGATAACCCATCGCTCCTAATGGCTATTTCCTAGGGGATCTGGGACAGTGGGAGGGGGCTGCTGTTGGGGCCAGGTCTCTGCCCACGCTGTTTTCTCCCCCAACGGCCACTCTCAGGGTGGTTGTGGCCATGGAGCCAGGAGCTGGGGCTCCAGTGGTTTCCTGCACAGGTTGGAAAGGGTTCAGAGGCAGCCTTACGGGGGGGGGGGGGAGGCTTGTGTCCCTCTTTTCTCTCCCATAATACTGTTTCTCTGTGAGACCAGGAGCAAGGTCATTCCAACAAATACTTCAAAGCTCTGCTTCATGGGAGGCCGTGCTCTGGGATCCGGGAATAAATAGAACAGTTTTTTTAAAAAAAGACAAAATCCCTGATTTTATGGATTTTACTCTAGTTGAGGAGAAGGTGCAGAGAGAGAGAGACCATAAACAAATATTTATCAGGGGCGATGAATATTGTTTTAGTCTGTTTGGACCACAGTTATAAAATGCCATAGATTGGCTGCTTTATAAACAACAGAAATTTATTTCTCATAGTTTTGGAGGCAGAGAAGTCCAAGATTAAGGTGCTGATTCCATGTCTGGTGAGGGTCTGCTTCCCCAGGGTTGGCTGGCCAGCTTCTCCCTGCAACCCCATAGGGTGGAAGGGTCAAAGGAGGGACACGACCTCACAGAGGTCTAGGGAGAGCTTTCCAGGCAGAGGGAACAGCACTTCTGGAGGTTCTGCGGCAGATGTGCTCTGTGTGAAGGTGAGCTCAGAGGAGAGTAGGAGGAAGTGCTGTCTGAGTGCAGGGCAGGGCCTACAGCACATCCTTTGTAGGGATGTTGTTTTTTCTCTGGGTCACATTCAAGGCCCCTGCATGTTTGTTTTTATTTTTTTAAATTAAAGCAGCTACTTTATTTTGAATGAGTAAGAGACCTAAGCAACTTGGAGTATCCCCCAACTCGTATGAAAGCTCACACCTGACAACACTCACTTGGTTTTGGGAGGAAAGTATCTTCTCTCTGACTGGCCCTGTCATCCACTATGACCTTCTATAGAGGCAGGCATGGCATCCGCCGACATCTGCTCAACCAAGTCTGCATGGAGCCGTTGGGCACTTCCATTTGGGGAGATGACTGTCGTTGGGATGAAAGTCGAACGCATGTGCCAATGCAGGGCTGCTGACGGCCGATGTTGAATCAGGTGAAATGAATGTGATTTGCCCACATTCCCCATTGGCTTCCATGTAAAAGGCGCTTTGACAGTTAAGCTCCTTTCAGTAAAACATACTCTGATCAAATCATTTGCAAAGGCAAGTTTCCTTATTAACCTCAAGTCTACAATATAAGTGCAAGGAGAAGGGACAGGTTCTCTGCTGTGATCGTGTGCAGGGCATTCGCAAGGGTGAGGCGTAAGCCAGGCCCTGGGAGTGCCGCTGCACTGTGGTCTGTCCCCCAAATTCCACGCAGTGCCCCCAAGCCTCCAAACCGTCAGCTGGCCGGTTGCACGCTGTCCACACTCGGTTCTCCCATAAGCAGCCACGTGGTCTTCACGTAGATCTTTTCCTTCAGCGTGAAGCTGGATAAATCCCTCCAGGAAGGGTTATCACCTCTCCTTTTTCAGGAAAATGTGAATCCTTTCCCCCTCTTTAACTCTCCCATCAAAGTAGCCACTGCTGTCCAGGACAGAGTAGTGGATCTCATCATCCAGGCGCCTGTGCTCCTCATAGAACATTTTAATCTTCATAATTTGGTCGTTTATCTTTGCGTGTGGTTATGATGTCCATCCCAGAGTAGTTTCTCCCTTTTCGGATCTTTTCTAATTCTGGATCGTTGTCCTATTTCTTAACATCCAGCTTCCAGCTGGTGCCACTGTCCCCTGTGGCACAGCCCCCCCCCCCGCCACCCCAGCTCCTCCTGCTCCACTGCTCCAGCTTGCACCCCTCCCCCCAACCCCAGCCACCTTCCCCTTCCTCTTTTTTAGCCTCCTCTGCCTCCTCCTCTTCCTGTTTCTCTTCCCTCTTGTCCTGGCTGAAGGACATGGTGAAGTGGATTTCAGGGGCAGCCTGTTGCGGGAGTCTGTGTGGTCTGTGTGGGGGGGTGGCAGGTGGTGGCTGCAAGCTGTCTGGGCCTGGTTGGGGGGCACGGAGAAGGGACCTGATGCTGTATCCCACCCAGCAATAAGGCAGGGAGACCTGACTGCCCATGTCAGGGAACCCTGGTACAAAGACCCCCTTGAGGGCCTTCTGTGAGCAGAGGGGCCATCTTGGAGGAAGGCCTGTGACTGTGACCTTCACCGTGCTCCTTTTGTTGGGCTATGTGGTTAAGTAATGTCATTAAGATGAATGTGTGTTTGGGTAAAGAGTGTAAATATATGAATAGTGTCCTCTCCAGGCCCATACATCACCCTGTGTTTATTCAGTGCCTGGTGCATAAGCTAGAAGGCATGCATTGCTATTTGGGGCTGTGAGTTTTAAAGTACATTAAAGGAGTTTACTGAAAACTCTTGGCAAACAGATAAAATACAATTACTCTAATTCCCAAGGCATTGCAGACAGAATGTCCCGAAAACCTGCAGTGTAATAATTCACAGGGATCCGTGGCAGGCAACCTGGGAGGCATCAGAAGCGCTGCTTTTGTAAACTTCAGAGGCGGCCAAGAGCGGTCCCTTGGGAGATGCTTGTCTTGTGTTTTATTAACCTCCCTGTTTCTGGCTAAGAAGCTGCAGGGAGAATCTAGCTGGCAGGGCTGGCTGCTGCCTTCAGGAGCTCTACACAGGTCACAGTGGATGGGGGAAGGGATGTGACCTCCCGTTTTCTCTGTCCGTACCCTGCCTGTCCATGTGACCTTGAGCCTCAGGCTCTGCTAAGGGTCATCTTGCATGATGGAGAGAATTCTCCCTATGGCCAGGACTCTTAGCCCCTTCCTAGGAAATGGAGGCTTTTGGTGGGACACCTGGAAGAAGGGTCTTAGTGATTTGATGCATCAGCTTCCCAGAGAATTTGAGGTTGGCTTCTGATTTATACACTAGGGACCCAAAGACAGTTTCTGATGCGGAGATGGAGATGTCCCCCCTACGAAGCTTGGGCAAGATTCCACAGGTGCTTTGGTCTGCCTTGCTTTTCTCTACTTGCCAGGGAGATGGGAAATGCCCTCAGAGCTTGTGCACTGTAGTTGCCACGGATCAGGGAGTCATCCTGTGACTGTGCCGAGGATGGACACCAGGGCTGTTCCCCGGAGCCCAGGGAGAACCTGAAACCTACTGGGCAGGAGAACTGGTGGACAGAGGGTGACTTAGCTCCTAGGCATCTCCCTGGTCAAAGGTGGACAACAGACAAGGGTTAGAACTCTGGGAACTTGGACCCCAATTTTTTGGAGAGGGAACAGAGGAAGGGCCTTCCTTGAGCAGGGCTCCTCCCTGGCTTCTGGTCTTAAAGTGGAAGGCTGCCCACTACTCAAAAGTTGGCCTGAATGTGTTGTGCTGAAGACCATGGGCAGGCTCAGAGCAATAGTATGGGGTAGAAGGTAAGGGTGTCGAAGAGTTGGTACATAGAGTAGGGTTCCCAATCCCCACATCAAACAATAGTCAAAGCCTAGACAATTGCCTGAGCTGAAATGTTGGGCACTTGTGGAAGAGTCTGGGGAGATGAAAGTTTAGAGGAGGTGATTTCTGTAACATACTCTCCACCTGCCTCAGTAGTTTCCTGGGAAACTGCTGTCTCCCCTGCATTGGAAGAACATGATAATAATGACTATCTTCCCCAAGAGCAACAGCTGGGATTTGCAGAACACATGCTTCCGGCGGCTCTGGGAGCTGGCCGAGGCTCAGAGAGCACCTGGGACCTGTGGCTGCCTCGTGGGCATGTCTCATGTGCTGTCTCTTGGGAGGTGGCCCCAGGGCTGCCAGACAGAATCTGGCATTGATGTCTCCAACCTTGGCCACTTGTTTTCTTTTTCTGTGAGGCTGTTTAGGAAGCTTCCAGCAGCAAGTGAGTATTCCCCGGTCCTGTCTAGTTAAGGATCCTGCTCTGAGCCCAGGCAGGGTTCTATTGGGTTTGGGGATTGGGGGTCCCCCATATGGATCACTCGAACCTCCCCGGGTCCCTGTTTTCGAGGCCTGGGTTTGCGGGGGCCTGGGAAATGGACGGCTTCGCCGAGATGCACTTGCTCTCTTGGGAGATACAGAAATTAGACCCACCTAACTTGGCTGTCCATAGCCTCTGTTTGAAAGCCCCCTTCCCCACTGCCAGTGAGCATGTGTGAGCGGTGTTGTTTAAAGTAGTTGTTTGATGGGGCTACTTATTAATCTAGCATTAGTTACGGTAGTTAAGCTGTTAGAGATAATGAAATGTAAATGTGCCTCTAGAACACGCCGCGTTCTCTGAAACCAAACGCATTCGTGAAGAAAAATGGTTGCAGTAAGATTATAGAGAATATTAACTGTGGATTTACATGCTGTACAGATGGCCATGCAGATGCTGGGTCCAGTCAGGAGGCAGCCCAGACCAGCAGGAGGGGGACCCGGACCTTGCTTGGCTCTTCCCTTTGGGGGAAGTCCCACCTGTACTCGTTACAGCTTTCCCACTGGAATTTTACAGGTAGAGGGTTGCAGAAGCCTGTCCAGGGCCATGTGGGGGCCCGAGGCAGAGCTGGGCCTTCGGCCTGGGAAGCCTGACGCTGAGCTCTGGGGTGTGACCATCTGCCTGCAGGTGGGCCCCCCCGGCTGCCCTGTCCACCTGGGTCCTGGCGGGGGGCCTCTGCCAGTCACGCAGCATCTATCCTGATGGCCTCTCTCCTCCACAGCCTGCTCCCATCTAAAGGCAGAAAGTGCCAGCAACGATGATTCTTTAATCAAGTGTTAATTATTGAGTGCCTGTGCGTGCCAGGCCGTGCACCAGGCTTCGAGGTTGCTCTCACTCATGGAGCTGAAATCCTAGCAGTCAGCAAGTAACCCCCAACAGCAGACGGGCAGCGACTGACTGTGAGACCAGCTGTGAAGGCAAAGCTCTGAAGGGGACAGGACGTATAAGATGCTGATGGTTAGAGTGACAGCTGACACTGATTCTTTACTGTGCGCTCCACATGCTTCAAAACACTTTAAGTGGGGGACATGCTTTTATTTGCCTCATGATTCTGTGAGTGAGCTCCATTTCACAGACGAGGAAGTGAAGGCACAGAGAGGTGAAGTAACTTGGCCACAGACACAAAGCTAGTCAGCAGCAGACCCGGGATTCGAATCAGGAATTCTGACTCCAAATTCCCTGCTGTCATGCGGATGGCTTCTTAAAAAAGAGGGTAAATTTGGATTACGTGTAAGAGGCAGGGAAGACTTCTCAGAGGAAGCTGTGCTTAAACTGGCCCAGAAAAGTGAACTGGCGGGTGGAGAGCCAGGACGTGGCCAGGGGAAGAGCTCAGAGCCTTTGGGAGCTGCTCGCATCCTTGGGCGAGGTGGAGAGAGTTCAGTGAAAAGTGGCGAGCTGGGAGTCCTTACCATGAGAGCCACGGGATGCCAGGGTGTTCAGCAGGGGAGTGGCAAGAATCAATCTTTCCTTCCCTAAATAATTCCCTCAGGAGGGGGTGAAGCCCTTCCTTCCCTGGATGGCAGGTCAGTTTGGTGAGTTGGCATTCAGTTCATAGGTAGGGCATCTAAGTCAAGGGCAGACTGGGTGCCGAACAGGCATCTGTCGGCTTGGATGGTGTCCATGTTCAGATGTTGGAAAGGTAGGGGACAGTGGAATGCACCCTGCTCCAGGTGGCATGGCTGGTGGCGTGGCCGGCGCGTGGGAAGCATTCGCCGTGGGAGGGCTGCGAGCCTGATGCCTTCCGAGACAGGACAGTTGGGGAGCAAGTTAGCTACCAGCATGCATGTTTATCTGCGGGGGAGCTGAAGCCGGCTGTAGCTTATTTGAAAGAAATACATTGCTTATACCTGAGCTGTGGTTTTGCAAGTCCCAGGACCCCTTCCCCTTAGAGGGAAATGATTCTGTTTGTATCATCGAAGGAAGGGTCTTCCATGTTAGAAACGAAAAGGCTACAGTGCGTGTCTCAGTGACTGCCATGCACTAAACACAGGTGGAGACGGGGATTGAGGAAGCATCTGATTCTGCCCTAAGGGGGCCTCTGTGGTGGGGGCATTTCTGTTAGTGCATAATTTTACCAAGCCCAAGGAGAAGGCCAGGGTCTGAGACAGTGACCAGAGTGGGTGGAGAGCCGGGAATGTATAACGTACTTAGAAAAAAATTGGAAATATATCTGCGGTCTAGTTGAAGAGGTGAGAAGAAGCAAACTCACCAGGGCTAAGAAGATGGAAGTCTCGGAGTGCTTCCTGGAAGAGGCAGGGCTTCAGCTGGACTCTGTGACTCTCTGGGCAGTGATCCTATAAGCCCTGAAACCCCCAGAAGAGGCCTGGCCCCAGGGAGACAATCCTACTTGTGCTAGATCTTCATGTCTTTCCGTAGGCCAAGTTCAGATGATAGCCCTTTGGACTGGGTCTGGACTCCTCATTCTGCCTAACAAGGTTTGGGGCAGCAGACCCTACCTATAGGCTGCAGAGTTCCTACCCACGTGGAGAGACTCCGGGGCAGGGGTCATGCAGGCATGGGCCAGAGACTAGCTGTGTTTGTGTGGCTCCTCATGCAAAGGGAAACATGGTCAACGGTCTCATCCAGCGTAGGGGAAGTTCTGGAGTTTAGGGAGCCTTAAAGACTCCCCAGCCACCCCTTGGCTCAGCCACTGTTCTCTGAGTCTGCTCTGAAGCCACTGTGGGCTGAGGGGTGTGCACCAAGACCCTGTCCTCTGTTCCCACATCCAAGGACACCGACTGGAACAGTTCTCAAGCCACCAAGGGCTGTTTTGGACCTAGAACAACCTGAATTCTTGGTCCAAATCCTAGTTGATTCGTAGACTTTTTTTCTAGTGCTTCCCCCTCCACTCACTGTGAGCTTCACAAGTGTGGGGATTCCTGGTTTCATCCCCTGACATGGTCCTAGCTTGTAGGACAGGGTCTGACATGGTGTAGGTACTTAGGGAATATTTGTGGAATGGATAAACGGAACTTTCTTATTCCTCCAGCCTTGGGGCTCCTGGGAGTTTTTTATGAACCCCAGTTGGCATTTATTGAGTTCATTCCAATGAATGATTCTCAGAGCTACAATGGGGACAGTCTTGGGTGAACTGGGACAACTGGTCACCCAGCTAACATGGTGCCTGGCACTGGTCGGCACCTGATAGGTGGTGGCAGTTAGGTCTTGTGTGTGGAAAGAGGACACGGGCCAGGTAAGGTGGCACATGCAGGGATTTTTTTCCGGGATGAGCTGGAGTTGAATAGGAGAGGTCTGAGGAATTGGAGCCGTTGTCTCTGGGCAATAGGGAGCCATGGTAGGTCTCTGAGAGTTGTGGAGTTTTTTCTGGGGGAGGCCTGGGGATTCCTGTGCTGGAATCCCTGGGGACGCTCTTTCTGCCTGCTCTTGGGACTTCTCCCACAACCTGTTGCAGAGTGGATCTCTGGCCCCTGGGTCGCAGCCAGCACCTGCTGGCCCCAGAGAGTTTCTTTCTGAAACCAAGTGCGGAGAAAGCCTGGCTTGCCCAGGCACCGTTCCCCATTTGAATATTCTGAATAGAGCTGATTGCCTAAATTGAAGGTATTATGCTATAATGATTATTATAATTAAAACTATTACCATCTGAAAGAGACTAGAACATGAGAAACCACTGCAAAGACTTTTAAAGCTTTTAAAGCATGTTTTTGAACCAGATAAAAAGCACCTTTGTGTGGAGTGTTTGGAAGGGAGGGAGTCAGTGAGTAGGCGGCTGTGGGCTCTGGCTACATTCTGGACTGGAAGCCTGGTACTCAGTGAGCTGGGTGGGAGCAGGAGGGAAGTTTGGTCAGAGGAGTTCTCTTGCAGGCTCAGGCCAGGTTAGGGCCTGGCAGAGGAACGCTGCTCAGAAGATGGGGCCTGTTGATGCCTTGCATCTCTCCATGCTGGGGAAGGATAGCCCAGTTCCCCAAGGGGGAGTGGAGGCTGTGTCTGGGCTGGGGGATGATGGGGCCTCAGGACCCCCAAATGGCAGTAGGATGGGACTGTGGTCCTAGAGCGGCAGACTCAGGGAGGGCTTGGCATGGCAGGTCCTGGACTCCCAGCAGGCTGTGGACTTGGCAGTCTGGGCTGCCCTGTACTCAGGTGACAGGGCTCTTGGACCCGATCCAGCAGGTGTGCAGCTGGAGACCCAACCTGAGAGGAGTTGGGGTTCCTCTTGTGAGTCTGATGACCTCACCTCTGCTCCCCCCATGTCCCCTAGTGCAGATGTAGAGCCTGAGGCTCACAGAGTCAGGCATGGGTGAGGGTCGCCCACCTGGGGAGTGGGGGGAGTGGTAGGGCCAGGCTCTGAGCCCCAACTCCAGGGTGCTGTCCCCTTCCCCTTGGGCCTCTCTGTGGCGGTGCTTAGCCAGCTCTTCCTTCAGTTGCTCTTGTGTGTCCTGGCTCTTGTCTCGTGTGGCTATTTTGTTATATTTTTGTCCCACCTTGGTTTTTACTTCTTACAAAAAAAATTACAGGATGAATACATGAAATGTACATTAATTTCTTGTTAAGTAATCAAACATGATGGATGATAATGGTGAACACACAGCCCTGATCTTAGACATGTTTAGGTGTGTTTGTGTACATGTGTATATAATACATCTAACCCTCATGCAACCCCATGAGGTAGGCATTACTGTCCCTAGTTTACAGAGGAGAAAATGGGGGGTTGGGGGCCTCCACTGGGACTTAAAGCCAGACAGCCTGGTCCAGAGCCCACGTGCTTGTTTCCTGTGCTTATGGAGAAATTAGACGTCCCCCCTGAGTTCACTTTCCTCCCACTCCTAAAGTAAAGACCAGAGTTATTCTCTGGTATGTCTTCTTTCAAACAGTTCTCATGAATTTGCACGTGTAATGCCCCGATTTCGAATTGGAGAGACCACCAAGGAGCCAATACAAATGCAAACACACGAGGGTTAATTTGCAAGCTCGAGTTTCGGTCCAAGTATACCTGACACAGTGGAGCAGGGACTTGGACCCCGAGGTTAAGAGGCATAGCAATTTTATAGGGGATAGTGGCCAATGAAATTGTAACACACACAGAAAGTTACATAGTCATGTCAGTCCACACGCAGGTGACCAACTGAATTATCCTATAGTGTCTGTTTGAAGTAGCCTATCACTCTGGTCAGAATTGGTGCACAAGTTTGAACTAGCCTATCGCTCTGGTGGGGTTTACTTGTTTACTTCATTCCTATGGGGGAGTGTTTTAAGTGATAAGTAGATTATGTGGGTTTAGCACAAGATGGAGTTAGTCTTGCTCTGCTTATCCAGGGGTAAGGAATTTTTGTTAAATTTCTTGGGTCCCACAACACATACACAGATTTTTTTTTTTGCATGTGTTTTTGAACATAAATAGTACCATTTAGTATTTATTGCTTGCTTACAAATTGCTTCCATCACTGAGCAATACCTCTTGGAGATAATTTCATGCCAACACAGACCACCACCTTATCCTTTCTAAATACTACAGTGTATCCCCTAGTTTGTTATCAAACACATTCCAGTGCCATAGATTGAATGTGTCTCCCCAAAATTCATCTGTTGAAATCTAGTCCCCAAGGCGATGGCATTAGGAGGTAGGGCCCTTGGGAAACAATTAGGTCATGAGGGTAGGGCCCTCAGGAATGGGATTAGTGCCCTTATAAATGAGATCCAGAGAGCTCCCTTGGCCCTTCCACTAGGTAAGGACAGCCTGCCACCTATGAATCAGGAAGCAGGCCCTTGCCAGATACCGAATCTGTAGGTACTTTGATCTTGGACCTCTAGCCTCTAAAACAAGAGAGACATTTCTCTCTCTTGTTTATAAGCCACCCAGTCTGTGGTAATTCTGTTATAGCAGCCAGAACTGAGTAAGACAATTAGTAATCATAAAGATGTAAATTAACAAAAATGAGATATAGCTTTGTCACCTGGTAGCTTGGCAAATGTGAGAACAATTGCTGTTATCAAGTGTAAGAGCGAGGGAGAACTGCCCACTGCTGGTGGCTGCATACCCTGGGCAGACTTCTCCGAGGGCCATTTGGCAGTCTCTATTAAAATTTAAACCGGCACTCGTTGGTGCTGGCCACCCAGCTTCTCGGTTTCTAATCTGGAGATGTGTGCATCCGTGAATAAGGAGGCATCACATAGCATGGCTGGTAATACTGTAGCACTGAAAACAACCTATCTTTCCGGGGCTTGTGTCTTGGCGGGGATGGTAAGCTCCTGAGGAGGTCAGCTGCTGGGTCCTTGGCTGGCGCACAGCCTCCCAGAAGTGGGCACAGACCTGCTCAGATGCCAGGATATCACCAGACAATTGCTGCTTTAAGCTTTTTTTTTTTCTTTTCTTTTTTCTTTTTTTTGGAGAGAAACAGTGCAAGTTGGGATGGGGGCAGGGGAAGAGGGAGAGAGAATCTTAAGGAGGCTCCACGCCCCGCTTGGGGCTCAGTCTCATGACCCTGAGATCATGGCCTGAGCTGAAATCAAGAGTTGGACGCTTATCTGACTAAGCCCCTCAAGTGCCCCTGGCTTTTTCACTTTTTATTATTTTTTTAACTATTATTTAATTTTTAATTTTTTTTCTTTTTTTAAGCTTTTTATTTTTTTTAATTTTATTTATTTATTTATTTATTTATTTATTTATTTATTTATTTATTTAAAGATTTTATTTATTTGACAGAGAGAAACACAGCCAGAGAGGGAACACAAGCAGGGGGAGTGAGAGAGGGAGAAGCAGGCTTCCTGCTGAGCAGGGAGCCCAATGTGGGACTTGATCCTAGGTCTCTGGGATCATGACCTGAGCCGAAGGCAGTCGCTTAACCAACTGAGCCACCCAGGCACCCTTTTTTTAAGCTTTTTAAATCGAGGCTTGGTGTACCTTGTTCAGAACCCACATAGAAGTACTGGGCTTACAGAGAATGATGGCAGGGCCCTGTCTACCTGTTCTTTGCACCTGGCTCCCAGGAATCAACAGCTTTTAGGGTTTAGCCAAGTTTTTCTTCTATTTCTTGTATTTTCTCCATATTTTTATAGTAGTTGGTTTAACTGTGATATCTTAATTTTTTTTTAAATTTTAGATATGACCAGTGCCTGCGTGGCTCAGTGGGTTAAAGCCTCTGCCTTCGGCTCAGGTCATGATCTCAGGGTCCTGGGATCGAGGCTCGCATTGGGCTCTCTGCTCAGTCGGCAATCTGTTTCCTCCTCTCTCTCTGCCTGCCTATGCCTACTTGTGATCTCTCTCTCTCTCTGTGTCAAATAAATAAACAAAATTTTGAAAAATTTTTTAGATATGACCTATTGACTTTCTTTTGTGGAAGGGAGGGTTTGTAATTTTTATAATTGGCATGGCGCCCTCCTCTCCTGTCCCCTGCCCCCCAGCTTTCCCATTCTCCCAATCCCTCTGGCAATGTTCGATCTTCGTTTTGGGTGAAATCAATATTCAATGCTTACATTATCGTGACTATCTAGCTATTATTCACAGGGAGCAATTTGTGGTATTAAGATTATAGTTTCTTGTGCAATTCGATGTTTCCGTGGAATGATTGCCTCCCCGCCCCCCCATTTCCCCTTTGTTTTGTTTCTTTGAACTAATTACAAAGGATTTCCCAAACTCCGTGATGGAAATGAACATCTCTGAATATTTCCAACCCATCCAGTGATTGACTTGTTCTTTTGGTGTGTGTATTTTTCAGACAGCCCTTCCGAACCCACCTCCAGCCTGCAGGTCTCCTTCAGACCATTCTCTGCATGGTGCACCCAGATTCCTACCTGTCTCCCGCTTCTAGACTGTCCCCTACACTCTGGATCCCACTGCATCATCTTTCTTGGGTTCTTTGCTTTTTTTCTTTAGTAACTTCCTGAGAAAGGGTGACCAGGAGCTAAGTTTTTAAAGGCCTTGCTTATCTGAAAATGTCTTGATCTTAGCCTCCTCCTTGATTGATACTGTGGCTGCTCTGGATTGGAAATCATTTCTCCTTAGAATTTTGAAAGCATTGTTCCATTGTCTTCTGGTTTCTATTATTGTTGAGACGTCAGATAGTTTTCAGATCCTCAGATTTGTTTGTATGTGACCTGCTTCTTTGGAAGTTGTTAGGATTTCTCTCCATTTCTTTGTTCTACATTTCATGCTGTTCCTTGGAAAAGCTGAAAAAAAATTTAAACTAATTTTTAAGGCTTAATTCATGGTGCCATTTACTTGGAGGATCTGTTAAGTCTTGGAGTCCATTTCCTTTAGTTCTGGAGCAGTTATCTTGTATTATTTTTTGATAATTGCATGTTCCGTTAACTTTATTTTGTTTTTTGGTAACTCCTCTTAGTTGAATGATAAACTTGTTAGACTAATCCTTGGATTTTCTTTTTTTTTTTTTTTTTTTTTAATTTTATTTTTTTTTTTTTTTTTTTTTTTTTTTTTTTTTTTTTTTTTTTATTTTTTTTTTTTTAAGATTTTATTTATTTGACAGAGAGAAACACAGTGAGAGAGGGAGCACTAGCAGGGGGAGTGAGAGAGGGAGAAGCAGGCTTCCCGCTGAGCAGGGAGCCCGATGTGGGACTCGATCCCGGGTCTCCGGGATCATGACCTGAGCCGAAGGCAGTCGCTTAACCAACTGAGCCACCCAGGCGCCCAATCCTTGGATTTTCTTATCCTCCTTGTTTTCTACTTGTTGTCTTTCTTTTTTCAAAATTACAATTTAATTTCATCAACATGGAGTGTATTATTAGTTTCAGAGGTGGAGGTCAGTGATTCATCAGTTGCTTGGAACACCCAGTGCTCATCACATCACGTGCCCTCCTTAATGTCCATCCCCCAGTTACCCCATCCCCCAGCCACCTCCCCTCCAGCAACCCTCAGTTTATTCCCCACAGTTAAGAGTCTTTTATGGTTTGTATCCTTCTCTGTTTTTTATCTTATTTTTTTTTTTTTAAAGATTTTATTTATTTGACAGAGAGAAACAGCCAGAGAGGGAACACAAGCAGGGGGAGTGAGAGAGGGAGAAGCAGGCTTCCCGCCGAGCAGGGAGCCCGATATAGGACTCGATCTCCGGTCTCCGGGATCATGACCTGAGCCGAAGGCAGTCGCTCAACCAACTGAGCCACCCAGGCGCCCAGTTTTTTATCTTATTTTATTGCTTTTTTTTTTGAAGATTTTTAAAAAGTAATCTCTTCACCTGTGGGTTCAAGCCCCATGACCCCAAAGTCAAGAGTCATATGCTCCACCAACCGAGCCACCCATGTATCCTGTTTTTCTACTTTTACAGAGATTTTTTTTCTATTTTTCAAATATTCTATTGGTGAAAAAAAATTACTGCTATCCTATTTTAATTTCAAAGAGTTTTTTCTCTGAATGCTCATTTTATAGCCCCCTTGTTCTCATTTCATGAAATGTACTATCTTCTAATTTTTCTGTGGGTATGAAAATACATACATTATGTACATTCTTTTCTCTTGCCTGTCATTTCTCTTATTTTCTTTGGAATTCTTTTATTTTTCTGTTTGCTCTGATTCAGTTAGAGACTTTCTGCAATGTCTGGTGCTCTTTGGCTCTTCACACATATCTACGAGTGAGGTATCAGATGCCCCTGGGAGGACCCTGTGCTTGGGGGAGGTTTGATGATCAGTGGGCCTCAGTATAGGGTAGCAGGGTGGGATGAATTGGCTATTTCCAGAGGGGCTTCCTTAGTATCAGTATCTTTAGGCCTTTTCTCTTGGGGTGGCTGTTTTCTCAAAAGAGAAATCCTTCTATTATCTGCTCAGAGGAGGGATATGGTTTTGGCTGAGAAATTCTAGAAGTTCAGTGGGAGAAGGTGATACACATCTATTGGGGTCCGTGGTCAAAGGAATGAGGCTGATACAAAAGCAAAGGTTAAGCAGAGCTTTATTTCACACCAAGCATTGAAATTTTGCTCACCGGCCAGAGCTCTGGCCGATCAGGGTCACTTCCCAAAAGAGAGAAAGCATCCTTGCCTACCTTACAGGCTACCTTTTATAGGGGAAAACCACACCCCGAGCTGACCTGACTCACGGGGTAGCTTGCCCGAGTTAATTCTTTCACTCTGCTATGATGATGAATACATTTAATCCCCACAGAGTGGTTTATCAGGGGATCTCCATTGGTCAGGGTCCAGGAGGTTAAGGGGATTAACTGATTGGGTGTTCCCACCTGGTCCTACGTACCAGTAACTGGCTGCCTATTCTTAATTTGCCTCTCCATAACCTCCTGAAATGGGAGGTTAAGGAGGTTACCTGATTGGGTGTCTCCCCCAAGATTGGGCATCTCCCCAACCTGGCTCGCCTTTGTTTTCCAGGGGCCCTTTGCCCATTTCTCCCGGAGCTATTTTTCTGAGTAAACAAGATGGCAGCGTGGATTCCCAAACTGGACGTTACAACATCTTTACCATTCATTCCATCTGTTTTTTTTTTAATTTAAATTTTTGTTAATTTTTATTTTTTTAAAGATTTTATTTATTCATTTGAGAGAGAGAGAGAGTGTGTGTTTGAGAGACAGAGAGAGCAAGTTCCACAAGCTGGGGAGAGGGAGAAGCAGACTCCCTGCAGAGCTGGGAGCCTGGCGATCCCTGGACCTGGAGCCAAAGGCAGATGCTTAACTGACTGAGCCACTCAGGTGTCCCCCTCTCTCTTTTTAAGATGGTCCCCCACGCCCATGTTCAGCTGTCTGCCATCCTTGAGTCCAGAACCTTTTTGACCCCAAATCCCCAGCAAGTTGACCTCCCATTGTTTCTTCGTGCTGAGGGTAGGGTGATCATCTTGCTAGGAGGTAGAGGTAGGATTCCTAGGTCTTGTGTAGACTTTGCATGAGTCCTCCTGTGTTTAGCCCCACCTATGCCTCAGAGGTGTCTGGTGCTTCTTCAATTTTTCCAGGTTCTGAATGGGGTTGTTCGTCCAAACACAGGCTTATGTTTCCATTTTCTCCCATCTCTAAAGCCAGTTGGTGCTTGCCCATCTGCTTTTCAGCTTCCTGGAACCGTTGTTGATGTATTTGTCTTCTGTCATTCTCTCTTTTCTTTGTCCTTGAGGGTTTCTGTCACTTTAGACCTTCCCTGCTATTTTAGAGGAGTTTTTTGAGGATGGGAGGCAGAGATAAATGTCCATGTTTAGGCCTCTGTGCTGACCACGAATATCTCATTTCTTCTTTACAATGGAAGTGGGGGTAGAGGCACAGCTCATCTGTTTGTTATGTGTCCCCACAAGAATGGCCTTGACCAGGGATGTCTCCTTGCTGGGAGGCTGGTGTATGTTAGTAACAGAAAATCCAACTCAAACGGCTTAAAACAGTAAAGAGATTTATCTCATCTGTTGAGCAGCTCTGAGGCAGGGCAGGTCCAGGTTTGGTGAATTCAGCAACTCAGCACTATCATTGAATGTTCTTCGTATTTCCCCACTCCAAGCTAGTGCCTCTCATTGTCACAAAATGGCTGCTGTGGTTCCAGACAGCCTTCAGATCCTTGTATACAAATGTTCACAGGCAGAAAAGATAGCACCCTTTTTTTGGTTTACTCTCTTTAAAAATGTATGATTGTGTTCTGGTCTCTGCAGGATACCATAAGGAAATGCCGTAGACCAGGCGGCTTATAAATAGCAAGCCTTTGTTTCCCATAGTTCCAGAGGCTGGGAAGTCTGGAATCATGGCAGGAGCAGATTCTCTCTTTGGGGAGGGTTTTCTGTTTCACAGATGGCTCTCTTTTTGCTGTTTTCGCACTTGGCGGGGGCCTCTTTTAGGAGGGCACTAATCCTGGCCTCTGTCCTCATTCTTTAATAAACTCCCAAGGTCCCACTGCCAAATATCATCACCGTAGGGGTTAGGATTTCAACATATGAATTTGAGGGGTGGGTGGGACACAAGCATTCAGATTATAGCAAACTGAATACATGTTACAGAGCTTTGCAAATCTAAAGCACTTAAAGGGTATGCAATAAAAACTCTCCCTATCCCTCTTCTTCTATCTACTCACTAGTATGACTTTCTTGTTTATTCTTCCAGAGTCTTTTTTTTTGAAAGATTATATTTTTTCAAGTAATCTTTACACCGAAAGTAGACTTGAACTTAGAACCCTGAGATCGAGAATCACACGCTCTGCTGCCTGAGCCCACTAGGTGTCCTCTTCTAGAATCTTTTCATATAATGCATATTAAAGCAAATACAAATGTGTAGTTTTATCTACCACATGCCCACTTTTTTTTTTTCCAAATTGTAGCATAGTCTAAGCATTTTGGGAGACTGCTTTTTTTTTCACCTAACAAAATATTTTGGTACACAAAGTACATTCTTAATATTTTATAGCTATATAATATT
>PITA01006762.1:85648-97337 GCA_004023965.1 Spilogale gracilis
GTGTGTGTGTGTGTGTGTGTGTGTGTGTGTGTGTGTGTGTGTGTGTGTGTGTGTGTGTGTCTGTGTGTGTCTGTGTGTGAGTCTGTGTCTGTGTGGTGTCCAGGCTTCTCTCTAATGAGTCAGGAGGCAGCATTCCTCTTTTTGTAGAATTTCTACCCAGAAATCAAAAATCTCAGAGTCTAGTTCCTGCAAGTGACACACTGGTAGGGAGGAAGACCATGGGTGTGAGAGTGATGAGTTAACTCCCCTTTTAGGACAAAGAGCATTTATCTATCATCTTAAATTCTTCCACAGTCCCTGCTTGGCTGGAGGTGGAGGGCAAGGTAAGCTGCTGAGTCCACATCTGTGGGGGGTCTGGGTGGGGAGGTGCCGCTCAAGCCCCCAAGTTCAGATTGTGTGTTGGTTCGAGCAGATGCTGCTTTGTGCTGTGTGCCAGGTGTGGTGCTGTCTGGAGCCACATGGCGATGACGGTGCTGCAGGATGATGGGGTGCGGGGCACACCCAGTGGGTTCCGAGGGCCTGGGGCGGGGCACACCGGGGTGGGCAGGGGTTCCCAGGGTGATGTCCTACCCTGTGAACTCCTGTGCTCCCCCACGTTTCATTCCCACCTCCCCTTCTGTCTGCAGCGCCGACTTCTTGCTTGTGCTTCTGATGTGTTTTAGATGCAGGTCATGTGTGTGAGTCTTTTTTCCCCCGTGTGCACGTGTGCAGACACACATGCACATGCACATGCACACAGCTCGAGAGGAAGCCTCCATCCAGCTACAGTGCCAGGGACATCCTGCTGTTAGGACATGGATCGAAGGATGCTAATTGATCAAATATTAAATGCCACTTAAACCCCGCACTGAATAATTTACCTTTTCTCGTGTGAGCAACTTTGCAGCAGCTGGAATAAGAAGCAGGAATTTTCATGCTGATATCAGTGTGAGCAGGGGAGGGGAGGTGATGTTTGTTTTCCTGAAGTGTTGTGAAATGTGTGAGAACCAAAGTTTTCACTTATTAAATTCAGTCCTAGAGGAGTATGGTGTCAAGATTTTCCATCTCGACCTGATTTTTAAAGAATCAGGTGATGGGGACAAAGAGGGCCTTGAGAGGGGGAGGTGGTGAAGTCCTTGGTGGGAGCAACCGTTGGTGGGGCCAGGGACACTGTGCCTGGAGACGGGAAGACTCAGAGAATTAGGGGAAACCACAGCGCAAGTAGGCTGAAGCATGCCCTTCCCCCCACCGCCGCTCCGCCAGATGTCCTCATTCTAATCCCCAGGCCCTGTGAACAGGTTCTCTTACTGGGCGAGGAACTCTGTAAAAGTGATTAAGTTGGTCCTGAGGGAGGGAGTTTAGCATGTATTGTGCAGGTGAGCCGCAGGAAGTCACGAGGGTCCTTTAAGAGAGAGGAGGGGTTTCAGAGTCAGAGAAGGAGGCCTGATAACAGAAGCAGAGTTTGGGGTGCCACCACCATGAACCAAGGAATGTAGGCAGCCTGCAGAGCAGAAAAAGGCAAGGGATGGTTCTCTAGGGCCTCAGAAGAAACACAGTTCTGTGGACAATTTGCTTTTAGCCTCATGTGATCCATTTTGGGGGTCTGACTTGCCAAAGTAAGGCCCCACATTTGTGTTGTTTGAAGCCATTAAATTGAGGGTCACTTGTTACAGCAGCAACATGCACGTCCAACTCTGTCTCCCTACAGCTTGCTTGTATCTAAAATAACACCACCAGACCTACTCCTCTGGGGGCAGGTGGGAAAAGCAGGTATTCATGATTGTAATGACTGTTAGTAACATTTGTAAGCACTTCCTATGTGCCGTGCTCTGTACTAAGAGCTCTCCTTGCCTGTTCAGTCCTCTTGTCAAGCCCATGGTCAGATCTCCCTGGCATCCATGCCATTTTAGCCTTCCACTGCTGCCCAACCAATTACAGTTCCAAAGCCCAAATATTTATTATCGCCCAGTTTCTGTGAGTCAGGATTCTGGGAAAAGCTTAGCTTGCTTGTTCTGACTTGGGATCTGTCATGAAACCCTCTGTCACCTACCATCAAGGTATCCATGGGGGCTGCAGTCATTGCAAGCCTGGGCTGGGGGTGTGTCCACTGCCTTGCTCACTCATGTGATGGTTGGCAGCCTCCAGGCTCTCTGTGGTTGGCTGGAGTCTCCAGGTCCTTCTCCACAGGGCTGTTCTCAGCATGGAAGCTTGTCTCTCCCCAGAGTAAGGGGTGAGAAAAGGGGAGGAAGGGAGAGAGAAGGAGGTAGGGTAGAGGGAGACAGAGAAGAGAGAGAGAACTCAAGGTGGAAGCCATAGTCTTTCTATCATTTAGTCTCAGAGAGGACATTCTATCTCTTCCACCATATTCTGTTCTTTAGAAGCTGGGGAAGAGATTTAGCTGCACTCAAGGAGAGAGGATCACAAGGGGTGTGAAACCAGGAGGTGGAGATAATCAAGGACCCTCGTAGAAACTGCCTACCATGCCCATTTTGCATATGGGATGACTGAAGTCCAGAGAGGTTAGGCTGGTAAAAGTCAGAGCTAGGATTGGAACCCAGGTCCGGGTATGCTCAGAGTCCACTTTTTTTTTTCTTTTCTTAAAAAATAATGTATTTGAGTTTTTCAGTGTTCCAAGATTCATTGTTTATGCCTCATACCCAGTGCTCCATGCAATACGTACCCTCAACACCCCTCACCAGAGTCACCCATCCACCCACATCCTCCCTTCCAAAACCCTCAGTTTGTTTCTCAGAGTCCAAAGTCTCTCATGCTTCAACTCCCTCACTAATTTACCCCAGTTCACATTTCCTTTCCTTCTCCCACTGTCCTCCATGTTACTTCTTATGCTCCACAAGTAAGTGAAACTATATGATACTTGACTTTCTCTGTGTGGCTCATTTCATTCAGCATAATCTCCTTCAATCCAGTCCATGTTGCTACAAAAGTTGGATATTCATCCTTTTTGATGGAGGCGTAATATTCCATTGTATATATGGACCACATCCTCTTTATCCATTCGTCTGTTGAAGGGCACCTTGGCTCTTTCCACAGTTTGGCGATTGTGGCCATTGCTGCAATGAACATTGGGGTACATAAGGCCCTTCTTTTCACTACATCTGTATCTTTAGGGTAAATACCCAATAGCGCAATTGCAGGGTCAAAGGGTAGCTCTATTTTTAATTTTTTAAGGAATCTCCACACTATTTTCCAAAGTAGAGCCCGTGTTCTTAACCATCACACGGTCATGCTTCGATGAAGCCCATACGTGTAGGTGCTTCTTCCCGTGTAATTAAACACTCTTGCCACCTTCACACCTCATGCCAATGTCTCTCCTTGGGGTGCCCATGGCCCTCAAGTATACCTGAGACCGAGGATGGACCCCCATGCACTACTGTGTTTGGTCGATTGTCTGTCTGTCCTGCTGGATGGGATGGGAGTCGAGTGCAAAGGTGGGTGACTTTCCTTCCTTTGTATGAAGGAAAGAATGAGCAGAAGAAAGGCTCCAAGAAAGAAGGGAGTCCTAGCAACGTGGGGCCATGGGGTGAAGGGTTTGCTGTGACGGGGGGACTGTGCCTGGACATCTGTTTCTGCTGGGTGGGCTCTCTGTGTGAGCTTTCCCTGAGACCTCAGAAGCTCAGCCCTGGCCGCTTCCCTCATTGGGCCTCTATGTCTCTGACCTACCTTTGTGGGCACCGCAGCACAGTGGGAGGCAGGGCTGTGTCCTGGGGCTCATGGGCCTTGGAGGGCTCTTTCTGGGGAGGAAGAGCCTACAAGTCACCACAGTAGTATATGTTATACATCTTAGGTGCGTCTTTCCTGCTTCTTTTTGGGGAGACAGATGAGAGAGGGACAGAGCTCAGGATTCCTGAAAGGCCACATCTTCCCACAGTAGGGAGGGGACTTGCTCCTCATTGATTCAGCACACTGAGCCTTGGTGCCTTCTGCCTTATTGTCATCTGTTGGGAACTTTTAGGCCAGTGGTTCTTGAAGTGTGGTCCCTGGACCAGCAGCAGCATTAGCTGGGACTGGTTAGAAAAGAAAATTCTTAGCTGTTCTATCCCATACCTTCTGGATCAGGAATTTTGGGGACGGAGCCCAGCAGTGTGTGTCTTAACAAGCCCTCTAGGTGATACCAATGCTTGATAATATGGGAGAAGCATGCGGTTGACCTTTAAACATCCTTTTAAAGCTGCTACATTTCTTAAAATCGGAATTGCCCAAAGTGAAAAATCTTTAATATATGAATGTCTTGGAAAATCCAGGTAAGCAATGGGACATCTAAAATTACCCAGAGATTGATATTAACTTACTGGTGGGTGTCACTTCATTGTTACAGGATTATGTGTGTATTTATAAATATAATCTTTATTTATTTTAAAGATTTTCTTTATTTGTCAGACAGAGAGAGAGAGAGAGAACACAAGCAGGAGGAGAGGCATGCAGGGGGAGAAGCAGACTCTGCTGAGCAGGGGGCCGGATGCAGGACTTGATTCCAGGACCCCGAGATCATGACCGGAGCCAAAGGCAGACGTTTTACCCACTGAGCCATCCAGGTGTCCCTAAATATAACATTTAATGAAGCTGATATTTTACTGTACATATTGTTTTATATACTGCTTTTTAAACATTTCTTCAAGTCCTGACACTTGCCGCGGCCTCCGTCCTTCACAGCTGCATTACTGTTGCATTGTGGGAATGCACCACCACTAGCCAGTCCCTGGGACGGACGCTGTGGATATTCTCTGCAAACTCTCCTCAGATATATTCATGGTGTAAACAGCTGGCCGGCAGAACCGGTGAATTTCTTCATGTATCTGTTCCTTGGAGGGTGGGACCAGTGAGGAGGCTCACGAGAGTCCAGGGATGGAGGCCTGGACAGAGCCATGGCAGTGAAGAGAAAGGGACAGATGAAGGGACAGATGCCACGACTTCAGTGAGTGCCCAGAGTGGGTTTTGGGAGTGAGGGGAGCCAGAGATTCAGAGTCTCTGTGTGATAGGAACACAACTGATGTGTTTGCTTGGGGAATAAGCCCTCCAAAAACAAAACCTTTCTTTATATGCAGAAAAATGTGTGGAAGGCTATAAACCAAAATGTTAATGTAATTTCTGAGCTGTGATGTTATGAGATATTTTCATTTTCTTCTTATTGCTTATCTATATTTTCTGAATTTTCCATAATGAGCATCCATTACTTTTGTAATAAAAACATTGGAAAGAAGACAAAGGAAGCCAGGAGGAACAGTTGATTGGGGCAGAAGATGCTGGAAGGTTCTTTTTAGTTGTGCTGGGATGATGGATCGTGGGTGTTGAGAAGGAGAAGCAGGTCAAGATTGAAGGAGTGAATTTGTGAATTTTTCTCCTTGAAATGCCCAGGAGGTCAAGGGCCAGACAGGGCATTCTAAGGCTGGAAGCGGCCATTGACCTCTTGTCAGTAGATCGAAGGACCCTGGCTCAGAGAAAGTGATGGCGGGGAGCGGCTCTGTGGCCAGTGGCGTGAACCCCCAAGCCTACCGTGAGCGTGTGTGTGTGTGTGCGCGCGTGCACAGTGGATGTATGCGCATGTGTGTGTGTGCATGAGTGGATGTATGCACTCGTGTGCGTGTGTGTGTGTTCTGAGGGGGCGCATGGGGGCCTGTCCTGACTGAGGCTGCGCAGATCCTGGGGAGGGCCTTGGTGGGCAGGAAAGCATCTGAGCCCAGAGGAGGCTGATCAGGAGGGAGTCAGAACTATTAACCTCTCCTTCTTTGCCTGGCTTTCACTCATTGTAATGCCCTGCGGAAGGAACCCTGAAAGACAGTGCTCAAATGAATTTCAGTGACATCTCGTCTGATGCCGAAGGGCTGTGCTGGGCTTTTATTAAAGTTCATTACTTTCAATTATGAAGGAGGGGGTTTGGTGGGCTTTTGTCTTCCAACTAATTGAACCGTTTTCCTCACACCTCTTCTCGGCACAAAGCAGGCTTACCCTTTGGTGCAGAAAGACAGTACAGAAACCTTTTTTCATTTGAAGGAAACATTTATCCTCAAAGGGTGTGGAGAATTGAAGAACACTTCCGGGCTTGGTTTGGGCAGAGTGTCGGTGGGATGGGGGGAAGAAGCAGAGGCTGCAGAGGGCTAACATTCCTGCGCTCCATTGGAATCTGATGCCAAATCCTAGGATGCTTGGGTCCTCCAAGGGGAATGCATGGGCTGCTTTGTTGGCCTGGAACCAGGAGGCTGTTCCACAGGGAAAGCTCTAGAAGGTTGGCACAGGGCCTACTGGCTGGAGGGACAAGGGATTAGTTCTGAGACAGCAGATCTCTCCCACTTCCCTCTCATCCTCCCAATAAAATTTCTGGGTTGGAAAAAAATGATGATGGCTGGAGCTCATCCCTGACAGCAGCTGTGGGGTCTGACCTTCCACGGAAGCTTGTGAGGGTTGCAGGACCAGTGGTGGCTGAAAGGCTGGGGCATGCAGGGGAGCGGGTGCCAGGCTTCTGACACACACAGCTCAGCCTGCCCTTTCAGTCCCCCATTTGCTCTGGAATGTTCTTCCTACAGCAGTTCTGCATAAGTCCGATTTTAGAAGCTATGCAATCCAGTGAGTGGTAAAGGGGGGACTGCGGTGCTGGGGACTTGAGGCCAGTGCTGTGTAGCAGGACCTGGGAGACTGATGTTCCCACCCTGAGCGGGGGCCCCTTTGCTCTCTCCTTCTGCTGCAAAGAGCTGGTGTGGGGACTTGTGGGACATCTCCCCAGACCAGAGTCCAAGTGGAGGTGGCAAGGCTGGGAGAAGGGATGCTTGGAGATTTTCTTTAACAAATGGGTTTGGGGTCTTCCCTAACTTTGTTCACTGCCTTTTGTTTGGGTGTGAAGGAAGATGGGGAGAAGGGGTGCAGGAAGAAGGGTTGGCTGTTCTGGTGTGGCTGATGGAGACAAGGCAGGGATTACTCTGAGGCCCCGTCACTATGTCTGCCTCCAGGAGGTGGCTCTTAGGCCCTGCTCATGGCATCTGACCTTGGCTCCCTGTGACTGGTCTCTCCACCCCATCACTTGTCCCTGGTGCCTTTTACTGCCCATGCACCTTGAGATTTGCAATGGAGATGAAGAGACTGTCCCCAATGGCCCAGAGTGGGCTGGTTAGCAAAGATGTTCACAATTAACCAGCTCCCAGCAGAGGGTTCTGAAGAGGGTCTCAGGAGAGGGGTTTCTGGATGTGCAGAAACTTGGAATCTGGGAGGGCTTGCAGGCTGAGAAAGCACTTCTAGACTTTGTGGGGTCTGACAGAGGCATCTTCAGAAGGTGTTCGAGGTTGGGGAGCTAGCGAGGAAGAAGGCCTGGAGGTGGTAAGGGGGAGCAGGGAGAGAGAGTGGGGAGAGAATCGCTGCTGGAACCAGGAGGAGTGAAGAGCAGAGATAAAGCTGGGGCATCAGAGGGGTACCCTGGAAGGACGGTAGGGAGCCTTGAGTGCCACTCTCAGAAACTTGGTCATCCTTGGCAGGTTTGTGAGTTTGTGTGTACTAGAGGTAGCTCCAGGAAACAGCTCCTTTGATAGACTGGCCATGTGTCAGGGGCTGGCAGTGGGGTGAGGGGAGGGGCTGAGAGAGGTGCCTGGGAAGTTGCTTAGGGAACGGGCACCCTGAGCATCTCCATGGAACGCATGGCCAATGACAATGACAAATCAGCTAGCTACTTCTGTCCCTAGTGCCCTAATTCTCTTGTCTGGGGCTTTAGCTTGGGAACTGGGGGTCCTGGTCCTTAACTCCACTGTTTTCTCTGGGTGCTGAGGGACTAGAGCCTCACCCCCAACCAGCGTGGACACTGCTGCCTCCTGTCCTGTTTTGGAGGACAAGGAACCTCTTGACTAGTGTCCAGCCAGCATGCCCCCCTGGGCGCAGCTGGGAACTGCTAAAGACATTCCCCTCCCACCCAGCCACTGTCTTCTGCCTCCTCTGCCCAGGGCCCTGAGGGTCAGATGTCAATAACCCAAGAAAACATTCCATGCTCTAAAGACCCTGCCAGAAAGCGGCTTGTCGGTAAGCCCGAGGATGGTGGGGCTGTGGGGAGCCTAGGGCTGGCACATGAAAGGTGTTTTTGTTTTATTAAAGTTTAAAATTTAATAAAACAAAATTTTAGGGAGATGTTCCAGCTCCACATACATTCTTTGGCTTCTTGCTGATGCAGCATATTGGGGGCACAGCTGGGCCTCCCCACCTCTGGGTATCAGAAGGGAAGGCGTTGTGGTTAGTGAGGCCTCATGGGGGTGAGGGCAGGCTGGCAGTGCGGGCCCCATTTGCTACAGCTGGGAGTGGGCCGGAGCTGGGCCAAGGTCAGGCCGGACCAAGGGCATGCCTTTGGAGCTCTTGTTGAAGACCTCAGACGTCCACTCAGTCCACCTCATGTTTCTGTCTTCACTGAAGCAGCTTGTTCTTGGCTGAGTGTTGAGCACACACAGAAAGCCTTCAAAGACTCACAGGACAGGAGGAGAGCAGAGGGATGAAGGGACAGACTGCAGAGCCCAACAGCAGGATCCCAGCTTGGCCAGTTCCCCACTGTACTGGTTTCTGAGCCCTTCGTCTGTAAGATGGCATTAACAAGAGCTCCTCCCTCATTGGGGTACGGCCAGAGAGCCCTGTGGGGTGCCAAGCATGGAGCTTACACTCAGTAAACACTAAGTAAGTGGGTTTTTTTGTTTTGTTTTTGTTTTTATTTTTATTTTTATTTATTTATTTATTTTTGCTTTTTGTTCTAGGCTAGTTGCTGCTGGGCATCAGGTCACAGCCCACAGAGCCTTCACTGAACACGAGGAGGCAGGTTCATGGACACTTGAAATACTTGGGAGGTATGTTAAGTACTGAGTGGAACTCAGAGTGTATATATGTAATCTGGGGAGGCTTCTGGGAGGAGGATATTTTTGACTTTGTCTTTTAGGGAGCAGGGACGATGTCATTGGAAAGATCTAGGGAAACCTGACAAACACTGTCTCAGCCAGGAGACAAGGTCACCATCACTGGTGATAAGTCACCCTGCATATGAGAAGGGCACTTTACCTCCCTAAAACCCACCACTTCAGTCTGACCATGAGAAGAACTTCAGATACATCATTCCAAAACACCTGGCCAGTACCCCTCAAAACCCCTGTCAAGGCTGCCAACAACCAGGAAAGTCAAAGAAACTCCCAGCCAAGAGATGAAGGAAGTGACTAAATGTAATGTGATATCCTGGATGTGATTCTGGAACGGGAGAAGGCATCAGATGAAAACTAATGAAATCTGAGTCAAGTATGGACTTCAGTTAAGGAACAAAAAAGTATCAAAGCTCATTTTCTCTGAAATGCAGCACCTGGGAAAAGCTGAGCATCTGATTTTTGGGGGTGGGGTGAGTAGGGATACGGTGGTGCAGGTAGGGGGTATTCCTGGAGACCGAAGTCTTTAGCTAAGGGCTGGACTTGCAGCCCTCACTGATGCTGACGCTAATGATGAGGACGATGACAACAATAATACTAGCAACAGTGACTAACAAGCTGGGCCTTGGCCGGCTAAGGCAGGTTTCTGTTGTCTTGGGTTCTGGCCTCCTTCCCAACTTACCTCTTAGAGTGTGCTTCTCAGGCTGATGGCCCATCAGTAATGTTTACTGAGAGCTTACCCAGCACAGGCGTGGTTCCTGACCCCTGGAGGTCACAGCGTGATGGGGAGACAGGCCTCCTTATAGGCTGTGATGAGTGTTGAGGGAGGATGTTGGAGGGGGCACCCCTTGGCGGCTGGGTCCTGAGGCGGAGAGCAGTGAGCCTGCGCATAGACCTCCAGGAGAGGGCGCCAGTGTGGGGCACCTGTTCAGAGGCCTCCCCTCCTTGGGTGCAGTCCTACCACCTGGAACTGAGCCTCCCCCCTCAAAGCAGCTGGGTGGCAACAGTTTTTAAAAAATCAGAGAAATGATTACAGTTTGGCCCATATTCCCAATGCAGAGAACGTGCGAGACATTCCCGTGAAGGCCTTGGAGGGTCTGGAGCTGTGTCATTTGTGGCTTTCCTTTTAATCACTATTTATTTTTAAATATCTGTCTAATGTATAATACAAGCTTAGGCTCTTGAGGCCATCGTCTCCCCTTTCCGCTCTGTTTTTGAAATCCCATTTATGGAGGACAAATAGCTTTTGGGTACAAGAGTCTTTGCCTCTTCAAAGAAGCAGTTAGCAAGCTCTTCTCTCCTGACTGTCTATCTGTGGTTAGGGCAACACAGTGAGATTATTTTCATTCCATTTAAACTCTCTGGGGGTCTGGCTGTCGAGGGAGGCAGCTGCTATCTTTGCTGGCTTGTTTTCCTCCTAAAAAGTAGGTTTCTTGGGGTGGGGTGGGGGAGGGCAGGGCGATGACACTAGCACATGGGTTCCGTCCCTGCCTCTTGGCCCCCATCCAACGCCTGAGGAGGTGGGCCCAGCATTTCTCTGAACTTCAAAGAATCTCTCAGCAGGATCTTTGTGGTAATGACCTAGGAGGTACGTTTCCAGAGTTTGTGCATGTGAGTGCCCCAGGCCATGTGGTTCGCTGGATTTGTTAAAAAGCATACTCATTCCATGAGCCACACTTTGTGGAGCACCGACTGTGCCAGTCACAGGCCATACAGGGATGTCAAGTCACCTCCCAGCCTGGTGGGGTAAATCTAGGATGGGGGAAACATGGGGTATGTGCAAGAGCTCAGAGGAGAGGCACCTGATCAAATCGGGGAAGGCTTCCTGGAGGAGGTGGTATCCAGACGGAGCTCTGAAGGATGAGTAGAGGTTGTCCTGCTGATATTTCTTCCTGCAGCAGAGAACCATGGGCAGAAAGTCTGTCATGGGCCGACCTGCTACCTTGAGAGAAATGTTGCTTCTCTCAAGGGCTGGGAATGTGTCCAGACCCATGCAGCTCGAAGGACTGTGGAGGTGACAGTGAGGGGCTGCCTGAGGAGATGGGGTTGTCTCAGGCTGGGGAGGGCTGGGTGGGAGGGTTCCTTATCCTTCGATCCTTGAGACTAATTTGGGGACCAAATAGCTTGGGAACAAATAGGAAGTGCCCCCCAGCATGGAGGACTCAACCAAGAGGTGATGTACGTGGGCCCCCAGGGACTGCAAGTGGTCCCTCCTGTGAGAACCCTCATCTGGGGATCATTGGCCATGAGGACAGGTCTCACATCTGTGGCCAGGGGAGAGGAGACGTGGCATGGTCGTCAGAACCACCCTCCCTTTCCCCTGATGCTAATGGCTCTTGCTTTGTTTAATCTCATAGTGACCCCTTCTGGTGCCTGGGGATGCTTGGTTCCCAGCTGGGGTTTGGAGGACTTCTGGGAGCCTTCTTAGGAATGTAGAGATTGTGAGGCCCCTGGCCTGGGCTCTGTGGGGTGTGAGTGAGACAACACAGCCTCTTGGCTCAGTGTCTGGAAGCCACTGGGACACTGAGGGCAAGCCGCTGGCCGGTTGGAGGGCCAGGCCCTGGAGCTGTGTGTGTGGCTAAGCCAGGCGCTATGCCAGGACTGAGTGCTTGGCTCCCGTGGCTGTTTGTGTGGCCACGTCATAGGAGCTGATCGTGGAAAGCCTAGATTCTGGCTTAGGGATTTGTTGGGTTATATTGTCAGGTCTCCTAGCTTGTCTTTGCCCATCTCTCTTCCTCCTCCTCCTCCTCCTCCTCCTCCTCCTCCTCCTCCTCCTCCTTCTTCTTCTTCCTTCTCCTCCTCCTCCTCCTCTCCTTCTCCTTCTCCTC
>PITA01006763.1:0-97203 GCA_004023965.1 Spilogale gracilis
CCATTTGCAGTGACATGGATGGAACTAGAAGGTATTATGCTAGGAAATAAGTCAGTCAGAGAAGACAATTATCATATGGTCTTTCTGACATAAGGAATTTGAGAAGCAGGGGCAGGGGATCGGTGAGGGGGAAGGGAGTGAAAAATGAAACAAGATGGGTCTGGGGAGGGAGACAAACCCTAAGAGACTCTTAATCTCAGGAAACAAACTGAGGGTTGCTGGGGGTTGGGGGGAGGGAGGGATAAAGTGGCTGGGTTATGGACACTGGGGAGGGTATGTGCTATGGTGAGCGCTGTGAATTATGTAAGACTGATGATTCACAGACCTGTACCCCTGAAGCAAGTAATATATTATATGTTAATAAAATAAAATTAGAAAAAAAAAAAGAAACTCAGGAGAAGGAACATTAGAAGTACCAGAGATTGAAAAACGTATTACAAGAAATTAAGTAAAGTGATAGAGGTAAGCCTAATTGAGAAGGTGAAGATATAGAAGAGGAGATTTTGCATTTTTTCATGTGTATCCTCTGAATCTAGATCTTGAGACTTTTCCAGAAACATGCTTCTGAATGCTGGAAACTAACCCCCCAAAACCAAAGCAACAACAAAAATGGTTTCTCAAAAAAAGAGAATATAAAAAAGAAGAACCCAAACAATATAAGCTAATAACGAGGAAAATGTTTCTAATAAGCTGAATTCTGTATATCAGGAGTCCTTTGTGCTTCTCAGTTTTTTCCCTCATTATTTAGTGAGATTGCTTTTCCTGCCACACATGTGCAGAGTTAGAGCAGCACTTCCATGGCACCCATGCCCCACGCTCTTGCCCAGGATGGCCTTTGGCCAGATCCTCCATTCACTTCGCAGTGTTCCTTCCCTGAGCCCCAGGGCAGCCTCTACACCCACTCCCCCAGGCCTAATGCTAAGATCACAGCAGTACCTCATTCCCCTGCCTGCAAGTACAGCATTGGAGTCAGTGGGAAACAAGAGATTTTCCTTCGGATTCTAAACTTTGGAAGTCTGTCCTTCACTAAGGAAAAGATCATCTCTTTTGCTACGACAGTGGTACCAAAGTGTCAACCATCACTGGCTTGGGCGGCGGCCAGGTTGACTATGCCTTCCCTGCCAGCTGCCCGTCCCTATCCCAGGAGCTTCCATCCCAGAGGAAAGAAGGAGGGGGAACTTGCCTGGCATAGGATGCAGCAGGGAAGCAAGGACGGTTGTCACTCCTATAAAGGAACTTCAAAACCAAACTTCGGCCCTGTTAACTTTTGCTCATAGTAATGTGAGTCTGACTGTGAGATTTGAAGCTATTTGAGGGCAGGGCATCCAATTTCAGTAAAGTATTGTTGAATAACAACACATACTGAATAGAGCTGAATTGCAGTGAATGAATGACTTGGCCAAGCCTTCCCTTCCGTGACCTTGCCTCGCCACCATGGAACGCTAAGACTCCTGAGCACAGTGAGATGCAGTTGCCTATTTCAAAAGTATTACTCATCCTACTTTTCCAAGGTCATGATAGCATACTATCATACTAAGTTATTTAATTAAAGTAAATTAACCCAGATGTGTCTGAAACAGCCCAAAAGGCAATTTATAAAGGCAATATATGAAGTTGCAACTTTAACACAGAGATAAAAGTTGTGATTCTAAATAAGTAATCCTTCTTAATGTTCTACAACACTTTAAGATCAAAATTGTCCCCCTGTCACGGTTCTTGCTCTGCCTCATTCTTTTGCTGCAGAATATAAGACCCTTAATTCTCCCATAAGGACATCAGCATAAAAAGGCCCCTAAAGATGACCCAGTTTTCTCCCTGGCTTTTTACAACAAACCGAAATGTGTAGGCCATACATACCCCCAAACTACCCTGGCTCTTTTCATCACACGTAAGCCGTACTTTTCTTTTTTCTGGGAGAGAGAGGATGGGGAATGTCTACCTTGGTTTATATTGAATTTGAGGCAAAAGTAGAAAAGCAGTGGTTGAGAACTTTCTTCTGCAACACCTTGCTTTCTCAGACCTGTATGCCTCTGTCTTTAATCTACCTGGTACACACTCGTCCCCCTCCAAGTCTTCCTGGAAAACTGATCCTTGAGAAATAACCTGTGCTGGGAAGCCTTTCTCCACTGCCATCCTGCCCCAACAGTCAGTCTCTTCTGTCCCCCTAGCATTGTAATACACCTCTGTGTTTGTGCATTGTATGGGATCACTGATTTATACATCTCTTTCCCTCACCAGGCTGAACTTTTTCAGAGCAGAGGTTTTATTCATTTATTTATCCTAGCACCTCACACGTAGTACCTGTTAAGTAAATGCGGTCATATTGAGTTGGATCTTTATGGAACTTACTATAGATCTCTAAGGTTAGTTAGGATGGGGTTATGAGAGAGGGTTCAGAATTTGTATGAACTAAATTCCAGGATCCGTCTTAGCCTTCTAGTCTGAAGGTGTTGGTCAGGTATTGTCATTTAGATAGGGTAAGTTATAAGCAAAGCCTTGTGGGCTTCTGGGGATGCAGGGAGGAACTCCTGCACATGGAGGTGTTTCAGCAAAGCAGATCAAGGGGAGGAGACCTTTGCCATGAGGCGGACCTGTGTTTCATGTTCCGACAGAAGTATTGGCCCTTCTTATCCACTTAGTATGGATGTGGTTGCCATAATACATCAGTAAGGACCCAAACCGGAAAATACAAGCACTGTGAGGAATTTCTTTTATGAATTAGATATTGTACAATCTTGGGGGAAGATAGGAAAATAAGTCAAAAGGGAAAATTGAAAGTTCAGAAGAAAAGTCACTAACCAGCCCTCCTAAAAAATGGCGTGGATGGACAGGTTGGAGCTCGCAGGGAAATCTAGAAGCTGCTAGTGTGGGGCCATGAAAGGATGCGGGGTGAGAGGGGAACTGGTGTAGCATAAAATTCCGTGGAAGACTGTTCCCTTTCATAGCTGCCATTCTGGACGTTTGCTGCAGAGTAGTTGGTGGTGGTCTTGGGATCAGCCCTCAGCAAGGTTGGTGGTTCTAGTCACAGAGGAGGAAAGAACAAGGACAAGTGAAACCCAGTGGCATTTCTACCATTTTTTTCTCACTATTACAATGACCTTCAAAAAACATGGCTACTATGTCACTGGGACCTTACAAATCTCACATCAATTTCTCTTTTGCCCAGTTCTAGCCACAACCATCAAGGAAATGGGTTTTGGGAA
Organism: Spilogale gracilis; assembly: GCA_004023965.1. Taxonomy (NCBI): domain Eukaryota; kingdom Metazoa; phylum Chordata; class Mammalia; order Carnivora; family Mephitidae; genus Spilogale; species Spilogale gracilis. The sequence goes on from PITA01006763.1 coordinate 3,204, forward strand.
ACATAATTTTATGTAGCCAGATTGATCCAGTACAGAACCACAATGGTATACCTGTAAATTTTGTAAGTTGAATTTAGTTTCAATTTTAGAAGCCATACTCACATAAGTTGGAAAAAAAAAAAAAAACGGAGGTAAGAAACATGTATGACTTTATAGTTTTTTGAAAGACATTTTGGGTATTGCCTAGAAACATGCCCTACCTAACACACATTTCAGAAACAGAAATTATTGGTTATAAATGCTAACTGCTATAAAAAAGAATCTTAAGGTGATTATATAAGCATTTCTTTGTCTTCTGATGATCAACATAGAATTTACGTAGTTTTTAAATAGTCGTCTCTTGAGATCTTCCAAAAAATGATCTAAAGAAAAAAGGAAGTAACATTTGTTATGCACTATGCCAAGAACTTATGTGTCTTATTTCATCTAATTCATATACCAAATGTGTGAGGTTCCTAAAAATGAAGTAACTCATGATCAGATTTGTGTAAAACTGTTGAAAATTCATCCCAGAGGGGCGCCTGAGTGGCTTAGTCGGTTAAGCCACTGCCTTCGACTCAGGTCATGATCCCGAAGTCCTGGAATCGAGTCCCACATCGGGCTCCCAGCTCTGTGGGGAGTCTGCTTCTTCCTCTGGCCTTCTCTCCTCTCGTGCTGTCTCTCTCACTCTCTCTCTCTCTCTCAAGTAAATAAATAAAATCTTTATAAAAAAAAATTCATCCCAGAATTTAGAGTAACTTATATCTCAGTCTGAGCTATCTTTTTCTCTTGACTTAGTTGGTTATTTACTCCTATTTTTTAGCATCTTATTGAAGAAGAGATAACATATATATTAAAGTATGTAAAGTGAGCTAATCTTAAGAGTGCACTTAGTGAATTTTTACGTATCTATCTATATATTCATTTGATCACCATCCAGATAAAAATACAAAACTTTTCCAATACCCTTGATTGGTTTTCCTTAAGACATTTGTACTTCTCAGGTAAACTGCCTTATATATTTATATTTTCACCACATGGATGGCTTATTTCTTGGAACAATGATAGGAGGAAGTGAACCTTAGCAGTAAAATGAAAATGTTAAATAATGTGCTTATAACTGCTTTGAATTACATCTCCTTATATCACTTTCTCTTTCTGCTTTTACTCTAAAACAGGTAATCAGATCCTGTCCCTTGGGAGCCTCTCAAAAGATCAGATTTATCCAATGAAACTCAAGGGCATCTCCATCTGCTATTCAGCTCTCAAATCTGCCTTGTGTGGAAATTATGTCAGCTTTGGCGTCTTCAAGTTGTATGGGGACAACCATTTTGACAATGTACTCCAGGCCTTTGTCAAAATGCTGCTGTCAGTGTCCCACAGCGACTTGCTAGTAAGCAACCGTGCGTCGTGGGAGTCTTTGTATGAAACGTGAAGTAACACCACCACAGGCTTGCAGTGGTTATAATGAGGCCCAGGGAGTTAGAATAGCACCAGAACATTTTATGTTTTAGGACAGCCTCTTGATTTAATGTTTAACATACAGAATTTGAACAACTGTCATGGCTGTATGTATATAATTAAATGTACAGTTTTTGAGAACTGCAGCTACCACAGATTGGTCATCCAGAGAGTTCCAGGTTCAACAGCCAGAGAAAATGTAATTAGCAACTTCAACTAATTGTTACAACTATGCTAATAATTCAAAGAAGGTCTGTTTCTTGAAGCAGAAATGTAGGATTGGCTGCAGAATCTTCTCCTTCCTTTTTCCTTCCTCCTCTTACTCCATCTACTTGCCTTACTCTTGGGTCTTCCTTTCTGTGAAAATTCTGGTGTGGCAGAAAGAGTGCTGAACTCAGAGTTGAGTGTATGGGCGCATAGTCTCTACTCTGCCACTCACTAGTCATTTACCTTGAATAAATCACCTTCTCTATTTCTCCAGGCTTTAATTTCCTCACCTTTAAAATTAGTAAATTAAACAAAGTGATCTCTAGGTCCCTTTTCAACTCTACCGTCTAGTTTCTATGATTTATGCCAGTGGTTTTCAAACTTTGAGGCCCATCAGAATCACCTGGGGTGCTTGTTGGAAATTCAAATTTCCAGGCTCCTCCACTGAGCTGTGTCATTATCAGACTTTTTTTAAACATCTCTGCCTGGTTACACAAAAGCTAATATATGCCCAATGCGGTTGCAGTAATTACTTAAGTAACAGCCAAGTTCACGCTCAGGCTTAGTTCAGCCTTTTCTACCTGCTCCCTGCCAAGGTTATAAGTAAGATCTAGAGGGCCTTTGCTAGTCAGCCTATGTGAGAAGTGCTCCCTGACAGGAGTGGATGGATGGACTAGCAGCACCCTCTTCCACTGTTCTAAGCTAGTCTTAATAAAACCACCTCTCGAGCCAGAGTGGTTTTATCTCAGTAGTAGAATGGCATGCTCACTGAAGGTTACCCGTGTGACAGAAATTACAAAGTAGAAATTTGACTGAGATCAGGAGTGGGTTCTCATCGATGGGACTCTTTACTACAGTTGAAGTCCACCAAAAAACCTGATTGTGGCTCCAGGAATTGCTCTAATCTTTTTTTCTAATAGGCAAGCAAACCTCTTAACTCAGTAATTCTCAGAATTAAGGGTACATAGGACTCTCTTAGTGTGCGTGTTTAAAATTCATGTTTCAAGACCTCATTCCAGAGCATTTCATGTAGTGAGTCTGGAGTGGGGGAAAGGAAACTGCATTTTTAATAAGCATCCCATGTGATCTATGGAAGTGGTCTTAATCCCACTTTAATAAATACTGCTCTGGCTTATTTCTCTTATGAGTGTTATGCTTTTTTGATATTGCTTTGAGTTCCGTTTAAAGTTTTCCAGGTATCTTTCTCATGCACTTGTCTTTTGCCTGTAGTATATGGGAAATATTAAGCCATTGACCACATCATGATTTAGTTAGGTGGGTTAGCATTTGTAAGTAAAACAGACTATGATGTCAAATCCTATTATAACAGCAAATACCTTTGTATTAAAAAAAAAAAGGCTTCCTAGCCATTATTAAGTACTGTTCAGTGTTACAATATCCCCATCCAGAATAATAACTCAGTCTTCTAAATTCCGTACTACAGAGATTTTATTTGCATTCAAGTGTTAGCCATATAAGGTGAAATTGAGATCACTTACTATGCTATAGCTTCAAATTAGGATTTCTAGAGATCAAGAGATTCCTTCAGAACCTGTTTAAATACTGAATTGTGAATCATGATGTCATTTGTCCCATGTATTTATTTTATATATTTATGTTTAGTTAAGTTTACAGTTTCCAATATTAAAATGGCAGGTTCCACTAGACCCTAACACGTCTTTTGCCTTCCTGTGGCTTGACAGTTCTCTCTGTGTTGTAGCAATATCGGAAACTGAGCCAGTCTTACTATCCACTCCTGGAATGTCTTACCCAGGACCACATGAGCTTCATCACCAACTTGGAGCCTCCTGTACTCCTGTATGTTCTCACATCTATCTCAGAAGGACTCACTACTCTCGGTAAGTATCACAGAGAACTTAATTTCCAGAGGAAAAACTTGATTGTGGTCTCTTAATGTATATGCTTGGTGAGATGGTCATCCTACAAAGGGGAAAAGAATTGTCTACCCAAACTGAAAGATTATTTTATAGTGATTACTTGCACATGAGAGAATGCCTTTTTTTCAGATATTTGGATGTACAGCTTTTTCCTTAATCAGCTTAATGAAAGTATAATTTACGCACAATAAAACTCATTGATTTTAAGTGTGCAGTTCAGTGACTACTGACACATTTATGTACACAGTCATAAACTACCACAACCAAGATACGGAATGTTTTCTTCACCACAAAAAGCTCCCTTGTGTCCTTCTCATCAATCCCTTCTCCCTGCCCCCCCAGCCCCAAAGAACCACCGTCTACTTTCTTTCACTACAGTTTGCCTTTTCCAGAATTTTGTCTAAGTTGAAACACAGGACCTGTAGACCTTTATTTCTGGCTTCTTTGATTTAGCATAATGCCTTTGAGATTTGTCCATGTTGTTTTGCGAATCAGTTTACTCCTTTCTGTTGCTGAGTTTATCCCATCGTATGGATTCTCACAATTCATTTATATATTCACCAACTGATGACTATTTGGGTTGTTGCCATTATTTGGTTATTTCATACAATGCTACTGTGAACATGGGCGTACAAGTCTTTCTGTGGACAAATAGTGTTTCTCTTGGGTAACTAGCTAGGAGTAGGATTTTGGATTTATATGCTAAGTGTATTTTTAACATTAGAAAAAAAAAAAAGCAACCAACCAACTATGACACTGTTTTCCAAAGCAACTGTACCATTTTGCTCTCCCCAGCAATGTATAAGGGCTCTAGTTTCCCAGTATCCTCCCTAACACTTGATATTATCAGTCTTTTTAATCCTAGCCATCTTGGTGGGTGTGAAGAAGAATCTCATTGTAGTTTTAATATATATTTCACTACTGAATAATGATTTGAACATCTTTTCATGCCTGCGTGCCATTGGTGTATCTTTTTTGTGAAATATTTGTTCAAATCTTTTAGCCATTTTTTTTAACTGGATTGTTTATCTTGTAAGTATTTGTTACATATTCTGGATACAAACACTTTATCAAATGTGTGTTTTGCAAATATTTTTTCAGTGTTGACTTGTCTTTTTATTTTCTTAGCATTGCTACCTTGTTAGAAGAGCAAAGTTTTTTAATTTTGAGGAAGTCTAATTTATTTTTTTTCTCTTATAGTTCATATCTTTTAGGTCCTATCCTAAGAATTCTTTGCTTAACCCAAGCCAAAAAGGTTGTTCCTATTTTCTTCCATTAGTTTTATAGTTTTTTATTCTTATGCGTAGGTCTATGATCCATTTCAGTTAAACTTTTTCTATTTAGTATTATGTATGAGATTAAAGCAGTTTTTTAACATAAGGTTATTCAACTGTTCTGGCACCTTTTGTTGAAGAATAACCTTTCCTATTGAATTATTTGGTGCCAATTCTGTACTGTTCTGATTTTTAATTTTTGTCCTAACTTTATGGTAAGTTGATAGCATAGTCCTCTAATTTTGTTTTCTTCTTTTAAAATTGTCTTCTCTATTCTGGGTCCTTTTTCTTTTTTAAATAAGTTTTAGAGTCAGTTTGTCAGTTTCTCATATTAGAGAAAACAAATGAATAGGGAATTTTGGTGTGGATTGCATTGAATCTCTAGCCCAATTTGGGGAGAATTGACATATGAGCAATATTGAGTGTTCAATTCCTGAAAATGACATATCTATTTATTTAGATTTTCCTTAATTTTTCTCAACAGCACTTTTGTAGCTTTGAATGTATGACTCGTATATATTTTGTTATATTTATAAATAAGTATTTTACATTTTTATCCTATTGGACATGGTACTGAATTTTAATTTCCTTTTGTTCTTGGCTACCATGTAGAACTGCAGTTGATTTTTTCGTATGTTGACTTTGTATCCTGCAGCCTTACTACACTCACTTATTAATTCTGGTGGCTTCTGTAGCTGTCTTAAGATTTTCTACATAGAGGTGTGCCTGGAAAGATCAGTCTTTGGGCCTCTGCCTTCGGCTCGGGTCATGATCCCAGGATCCTAGGATCAAGCCCCACGTTGGGCTCCCTGCTTGGTGGGAAGTCTGCTTCTCCCTCTCCCACTCCCTCTGCTTGGGTTCCCTCTCTCACTGTCTCTGTCTCTCTCTTTGTCAAATAAATAAATATAATCTTTAGGAAAAAAAAAAGATTTTCTACATAGAAGTTGTCTGTAAATAAAGACAGTTGATGTCTTCCTTTCCAATCTGTATGGCTTTTATTTTTTCTTGCCTTATCACACTGGCTAGGACCTACATGTAATGCAATATTAAATAGAAGTAATGATAGCAAACATTTTTTTTCTTGTCTCCAAGGAAATGTCTCCATTCATTCTTTCACCATTCAGTGTAATGTTAGCTGTATGTTTTTACATAGATGCTCTTTATCTTGTTGAGAAAATTCCCTTCCATTGTGGTTTTCTGAGGATGTTCTCAGGGATGAATATTGAATTTTATCAAATTATTTTTCTACATCCACTGAGATGATTATGTGGGTTTTCTTTTTAGTTCCGTTTATACATTATGTAATGTTGATCATCACCTTGATGCATGTTTGAATGTTAAACCAACCTTGCATTCCACACTACGTTTCAACATATTATCTTTCTTATACAGAACTGAATTCAACTTTCTAAGATCTTGACACAGATTTTTATATCTGTGTTCATGGCAGATTGATGTGTTCTGTAGTTTTTCTATAGTTCTTCTTCCATATCTTGTATTCTTTGTCTATTCTTTTATATCTTTGCCTTGTTTTAGTGTCAGTCTAATGCCCTCATAAAATGACTTGGTAATTGTTCCCTCCTCTCCTATTTTCTTAAAAAGCTTGTATAGAATTGTTATTAGTTCTTATTTAAATGTTTGATAGAACTCCCCACTGAAGCCATTAGGCCTAGAATTTTTTAGTAGGTTTTTAACTAAAAATTAGACTTTTCTAATGGATATAGGGCTATTCTAGTTATTTATTAGATCTGGGGTAGCATTTGGTAGTTTGGGTCTTTAAAGGATTTTCTCCATTTCATCTGAAGTTTATCTGATGTTGACATAAAATGGTTACTATTATCCCATTGCTCTACAATTTGATTTCTGTGAGAGCTATGGTGATGTTCCTTCTTTCATCCCTGAAATTAACAATTTGTGTCTTTTCTCTCTTTTTTTCTTGATCATTCTGACTCTAGATTTACCGATGTAATTGCAGAGAACCAGCTTTCAGCTTTCATTGATTTTTTTCTGTTATTTTTCTGTCTTTTATTTCATTGACTGCATGTATGCAATAAAGACTATTATTTCCTTCCTTCAGTTTACCTTGCTTTTCCTTTTCTAATTTTTCAGGTAGAAACTTAGATCATTGATTTTAGACCTTTCCTCTTTGCTAACATACACATTTAAATGCTTTCGTCTAAGCACTGCTATAGCTATTCCTCACAAAATTTTTTTGTATTTGGGTTTTTTTTCTGTTCAGTTTAAAAATATTTTCTAATTATCCTGCTGATTTCTTTTATCAATGGATTGTTACTGAGAGGCACAGTGTTTAATTTCTGTATATCCAGAGGTGTTCCTGCTACCTGTTATTGATTCTAGTTTAATTTCATCATGGTCATAGGATATACTCAATGATTGTTATCATCTTTATATTTATTGCATCTTTTTTTATGGTTCAAAATACAATGAATGTTCCATAGGCACCTGAAATGAATGTGCATTCCATTGTTATCAGGAAAAAATGTTCTATAGTGGTCTAATTGATAATGTTCAGATTTTCTACATTCTTATTAGTTGTTTGTTTGTTTGTTTTCTACGTATTTTATGAATTTCCAGGAGAGAAGTGCTAAAGTGTAACTATAATCATAGATTTTTCCATTTCTCCTTTCAGTTCTATCAGTTTTGATATAAAGTATTTTAAAGTTCTGTTATTAGGTATGCAGATGTTTAGGGTTGTTCTGTCCCTTTGATGAATCTTCACCTTTATCATGAAATGACCCACTTTATCTCTGGTAGTGCTCTTTTTTCTGAAAATGTACTTTGTCTAACATTACTAGCTTCTCTAGCTTTCTTTGATTAGTGTTTTCTCTTTTTCCATCATTTCATTTTTAACTTTCCTGTGTCTTTATATTTAAAGTTGGTTTCTTTTTTTTTTTTTTTAAAGATTTTATTTATTTGACAGAGAGAAACACAGCCAGAGAGGTAACACAAGCAGTGGGGATGAGAGAGAGAGAAACAGGCTTCCTGCCTAGCAGGAAACCCGATGTGGGGCTCAATCCCGGGTGTCTGGGATCATGACCTGAGCCGAACGCAGTCACTTAACCAACTGAGCCACCCAGGCGCCCCTTAAAGTTGGTTTCTTATAGGTAACAGGTATTTTCTATTGGTACTATAACAATTTTTACAATATTGGTGGCTTAAACCAATGTAAATTTATTATCTTATAGCTCTTTGGGGTTTTTTGAAGATTTTATTTATTTGAGAGACAGGGAGTGGGGGATGGGCAAAGGGAGAGAATCTCAAGCTCGATAATGTTCAGATTTTACGACACAGGGCTCGATCTCACAACCCTGAGACCATGACCTGAGCCAAAATCAAGAGTGGGACATCCAACCAACTGAGCCACCCAGGCACCCCCTCTTATAGTTCTTTAGGTCATATATCTGACGGGGTCTCACTGGGCTAAAGTGAAGGTATCAGCAGAACTGTATTCCTTTCTAGGGGAAACTCCATTTCCTTGCCTTTTCCAGTTTGTAGAGGCTACCTAAATTCCTTAGCTCATGGCCCCCAGTAAGACTGCATCTATAAGCATTCTTCCATATATACATCTCCCTCTGACTCTGATGTCTTCTGCTTCTCTCTTTCACACTTAAGGACCCTTGGGATTACACTGGACCTACCCAGATAATCCAGGATAATCTCTCCATTTTTTATTTAACTAATTAGCGGTCTTAATCCATCTGCAATCTTATTTATTCTTTGCCATGTAGTCTAACATAGTCACAGGTTCTAGGAATTAGCACATGGACATAGGAGGTATTTGCCTAACGTGCAGCATATAGCTGGGTCATATTTTTGTAACAAATCTGACTATCTCTGCTTTCTCATTAGTGTTTCAGCCATTTACATTTAATGTAACTCTTAGTGTATTTGAGTTTAGATCTATAATGTTGCTATTTGTTTCCTTTTTATTTGACTGAACTTTGTTTCTTTTTTCCTGCCTCCTTTTGGTTTGGATTAATTAAATGTTTCTTTTGAACCCATTTTATATCCTCTCTGAGTTTATTAGCAGACTTCTTTATTTTTACTGCTACTCTAGAGTTTATAATCTATACCTTCAAATAGTGTCATCACAGTTTGCCTTCAGATAATAACAGTCTACCTTTTCCCCTCTGTCTCCATTCCTTCTGGAACTCCAGCCACACATGTATTATATATCTCTGTTATTATTCAAACACTGGATAGAAAGAACTCCTTTACAGATCTCCAGAATTCTCTCTTTGTATGTCTCCCTTTCTCTGAAAACTCTGTCCCATGAATTCTAGCTGCCTTAGCCTCCCCAAATTCAGACTGCTTTTCTCCAACTCAGTGAGACTCCTTGGGACAATAAGTTCCAGTGGCTGTGTAGGTATGACCTTATTTGTTTCCTTCCTCTCTGGTTTAATATCCATACCGCTTGTTGTACAATAATTGAAAAATGTTGTTTCTTATTTTTGTCTGTTTTCTAGTTGTTTATGGCAGAAGGAAAATTTTTCATAGCAGTTAATCCTTCATGGACAGAAACTGAAGCCTTGTCTTTTCTTATTACGGTTTGGCGTGACATTCTTTTATCTCACTTCATAGTAATACTTAAAGATTTTGAATTAGTTGCAGGTGGCTTTGTTGTTCTCAAAGTGTGGTCTTGGGCCTAGAATCTGCATTTTCACAGGGCTCTCAAGGGAGCCTTGCTGGGGTGGCATTATGGAGGGAATGGTGAATAAGTCTCAGGGCCGCCACTTATTAAGTGTATGATTGTGGACAAGTACGCTGTGCCTGATGCTGTCACAGGTGTTTTCAAGATGTGTACTTTCGCCCAGAACCACTATGCCTACCAAAACTAGGTTACATACCATAAGAGTGCTGTTTGTTCTTATTTTCTACTTGATTGCAAGCTTCCAAAGGACAGGAACAGTGTCATGAGGAGCCATTTTATTCCTAATATCTAGCATATAGTAAGTGCTCAATAAATACTTTTTGATTCAGTTAATTGGGTAATATTATTTTCATCATACAGATGAGTAAGTTGTGGCTCAGAGAGGTGAAAAAACTTGCAGAAGGTCCCACAACTAATAAGAGCCTGATCTAGGAGTCTTCCTAACTCTAAAACCCATTCCTCTTCACTTCACCACCCTGCTGGATCTGTCTATCTAATATAGGTCACAGTTTGGCAGGTGAATCATGCTCTGTGTCTTCAAGAAAACGGACTATTGAAAGTAACCATTGGGTTTCTCCTTTCCCAACATTAATAGATCTGCAAAGAGGCATTTATAGTTATCATTTGGGTTACAAGCAGGTCTTGGTTCTGCTTTAGCCTCTGGAAAAAAATGAGAGGGATGCACAAAAAATTTCAATCAGTGGTAGAATAATAACTCATCTAATATGCTTAAAATGATACTAAAAAATAGAGCAGCATCATCCATCAGCAATTTTAGTTTCAGGCCAGCTATAATATGGGGAAAGAGAAAGGTGAATGAGAAGAGCGAGTATATTTTTTGTCTTTTTAATTACCTGGCACCATCATCCCCACCACCACCACCACCACCACCATACTCTTACATACAGAGACCAAGTGCAGGACTTTAAAAAAGCTGCTCTTAATAATGACTCTGAAGTCATTCAGTCAGTACATATCAATTGTGCACGTAGTAGGTACTTGACCATACTAAAGGAACAAGACACATGAGGTCTCTACTTATGTGAAGCTGAGATTCTAGAGAGAGAAGATAAACAATAAATAAATGAACATGCGCACACAAGAAAATTTCAAGTCATGACAAGTGCTAAACAAGGATTTCAAATGGTATAATGACTGGAGAATGATTAAATGTGGCTTCTCTAGAGGAAGTAATCAGAAAAGGCCTCTACAGTTTAGCCAGGGCAGGGATGAGGGTACATTCCAAGAAGAAGTAAAGGATAGCACAAAAGTCAATAACAAGGAATGGTGAAGGCAAATGAAAAGCTGAACTAGTTGGAAACCACAAAACCTTTCCTCATCAAGTCCACTACCAATAAAATGTTCATTGTTAATAGAGTATGTTATTTTGAACACATTCTTGAATTGGAGGAAGTGGTATGAATGTAACATGAAGGCAAAACTTTCAGGAAACATTTAGAAACTTACAGATCATGTGCATTAGTTTCTCCCACCAAAAATATGCTGAAGACAGAAGAAAGCTATGAATTAGCCAGAGTGATGGGCATGGTGTTTCAGGATGGAAATTGCCAGGAAAACACATGGAAAGTGAAAAAGGGGACCGTACTGTGTGCTGGGCACTCTGTAGTCTTTACACACTTGACCTTATTGATTTCTCACAAGGCCTTGCAAAGTAGGGGCATTAAGCACATTTTGCAGAGGTGCACATTGAAGCTCCATAAAGTCAAAACGTCTAGAACATAGAGATTCAAACCTCGACCCGCCTATTTCCGAAACTACTGTACCACCATACCAGGCCTTTGTTTCTAAAATGGCCTTTCACACTGCATTTTTCCAAGACCTCCATCCTCCCTTCTACCATGGTGAGAACTTTTGAGCCAAAGCCAGATTTCAGCTCAGCCCCATTATCATTCTCCTGACTCAGTTAAGCAACTCTTTCCTATACAGTTAAATTTTCAGAACAGCTTTCCATGATAGGTCTTAGTGAAGAGGGAGGCTATTAATGATACATGAGCCCCCTGTGGAAACTGGTTGCAGGAGAAAAGGAGCATTTGGTTGTTTTTAGTGTCAAACAACAAGTTGCTGGAGAGGACAAAGTGCCTATTAGGCTAAAAAAATTGTATCTACAATCGTCTAAATCACAGATAAAGCCTTAAAAGATTCTGAATACTGAGAACTAGGACAAAATATGAAAATTCATGACTTCTGCCCGTCTTTTTATGTCAGGAGAATTTCATTATTTGAATCTCAAATAATAGCTTGAGCTGCGAATAAAGAAAACCAATAATAATACACAGTCCTCAGTACTATTCATTCTGTTTTTGATCAAATGGCCCTTGATCCTTAGGATTCCACACCTTTCAATCTACCCTAAACTAACATTTATCCGTGTCCAAGTCCCCAACCATAAATCAGCCCTAATGGAAGCTCTTCTTGCTTTTATTACAAGGATATATGCTCCAACCTTCATGTCTAAAGTGTTTACCTGGCTTTTTCATAGCTGACTCCGTGGATTGGAACCTTTTAATGCAATCTGCATGGCATGTGGTCACCAAATCTATGTGAACTCTTTATAATTTTTGTATGATTGATACCATATTGCTCTTCATTGGTGAGGGAAACGGTACCTATTTCCTGCTTGCTTCCTTTTCTAGGTATTAAGTTACTGAATCCATTTATTTTGGGGTTGGGACTTCAGAGGTAGAAATATGAAGGAGAAGAGAAAAGCAGCGAAGCTCAACAAGTCTGTGCCTGACTCTTAGGCCTAGATATTTTCCACTCTTACCTTTTGGAACTATCAAACCAAGGCCCCCTTTTCTTCAAAGTAACCCTGTTGGGGATGGGTGGAGAAAAACAACCAATCAACAAACAGCCTAGTTTTAGGAGAGAAAGAGCTCCTTCAAAGGAAAATATAGCAGTACTGTTTACTTGGGTATGTAGCTTCCATAGCTCCAAGTTGCCCAAACTATTGTCCGTGGCCATCTTGTAGACCTTCAGACAACCCTCCTGATCCTGCTTCAGCTCCCGTCGTCCTCAAGTTTAAATGCATTCATCTGTCTGTATTTCAAAACTTGCCGCCGACCTACCTCTTTCCATTTGTTATGCCATTTCTCTCCACAACAATGTATTTGAAAGAGTTTTAAGCTACGGTGTTATATCAGTTATAGATATTACTGAACACAACTCATGACCTGTAAAAACCTTCCTCAGATTAGCTTTGCCTACCCACTCTCGAATTCAGCTAAGGGGACACCTCTAATCTAGGAAAGGCACACGTGTCTTGGAATCTCAGAGATTAGTAATAAGAGATGAATGACTGCCTTAGGGAGTGTATAATCTGCTGGTTCCCAGCCCTACTCTCCCAGTCCACTCGTCTGCCGCATCTACCATTTTCACCATTTTTAATGGTGTTTTTAATTGTTTCTCTTGTCATTTCTGTTATTAAGCATAAACTCCTTAGGATCGTGTCCATGTGTTACCTTTAGCCAAAAAATCTGGGTAGTGTCATGTCATGAATCAAAACCATGAACTTTGGATAAGGTACTTGTCTTTCAGCTTCATTTTTCTCATTTGAAAAATGCAAATAATAACACTATATACAAAGTGGTTGTTAGAAGTAAGTGAATAATAACTTTAATGTACAACAGTAGATAGTTAAAAAATGGTTGCTCTATCATGTCACTCACTTTCTTTAAAAGAAACCTTTAAAAACATTTCTTTTGTCTTTAAAATGTCTCAGCCCACTACTGGATGCCCTCCAGGAAGACCCCAACCTACTTGGTCAGCCTTCTGTCTTCTGACTCCATATACATTCTTTCACTCAAACCAAAGTCCTACTCCCAAATACATTCTCCTCTTCCCATGATGAGGGCAAACTGGTAGTAACATCATCTTTTGAGCCCCTTGTGTTTTAAGAAAGTGTTTGATGCTTGCATTTATATTTGCTAAATACCTAATTTTATTTAGTACCTACTTGATTTTAGTAGTTAAGAACATGAATCTAGAATCCAGCTCCTCGTTTATTTTCATACAGTGGCTCCACCATCATCTAGCCATGTGGCACTGGACATGTCATGTAGTCCCTCACTGTTCTTGGCCTGTGAATGGAAATAATAATAGTAACTATTATAGTGAGGATAATAATAGAACTATTATTGTGAGGTGCAAAATAGTAATTCATATAACTAATGCAGTAAGCTCTCATTAAATATCAGCTGTTTTTTATTATGAAAATTTCTAGTTGTTTTCTTCTCACTCAAGTCTGCAAGGTATTTTACAAATGATGAGAAAGATTAAGTGGCTCTTTCTAAGTAACAGCATAGCAAGTAATTGGAAAAGATGAGATTTGAAACCAGAACTGTCTGACTCCAGAATCCCTGCCTTCCCGTCACACTGTGTACATTGTGCCAATCACTGTACCTGAAAAATGTCCTTCCTTATATCTAACTGAAACAACCTTCCCAGGCCCATCTCGGGTTCTGTCTCCTTCAAAAAGTCTCTTTGATTCGCCATCCAAATGTGATGTCTTCCTCAAAATCCTCACAGCAGTGTGTCACTCGTTTGTCCCCAGCATTGTGCCCCAGTGACTTACGTACTACATCATGAGATCTTGGACACCAGGGTAGGGGTTGGCCCCGAAACAGTGCACTCTGCCCCAAGTCTGTACCCTGTTTCGTCTGAAGCAGAACACTTTGCACCAGATAGGTATTTAATGAAGTCACTTGAGTTGAATAGAGGGTCATTAAGTTCACAAGTGGAAAATTCTGTCCAATTCAATCCAGGAATCATTTACTCACTAGCACATCTTTATACCAGGTCCTGTAGTAGACACCGAGTTCAAAGAGATAAGCAAGGCAAAACCCCTGCTGTCGAGGCATTTATAGTTTGATAAAAGCGCTTGGAAACCAGGAAGTGATTTTTTTAATTGGAGGCATTATAATTAATCAGATGAAAAAACACTTCAGTAATGCGAAGGAATTCTCATTTATTCTTCGTACAGATACAGTTGTCTCCTCCAGCTGCTGTACCAGTTTAGACTACATCGTCACCTACCTCTTCAAGCACATAGCAAAAGAGGGCAAGAAGCCACTTCGATGCAGAGAGGCTACGCAGGCCGGTCAGAGACTATTACATTTTATGCAGCAAAATCCAGATGTCCTACAGCAGGTAACTGGTGGTTGGTCACCTGGCTTAAGAAACAGAGTTTAGACCCTGAATATCTCGTAGAGCAAATGGTCTGGTCAAGACTCTTTACCAGTTATTTTCTAGGAGTATGATCTTCTAGGAAGATCAAGTATAGATCCTCTAGGAAGTATATAGTATCCTTCTAGTATATATCTTCTAGGAAGACAGAGTATAGATCTTCTAGGAAGTATATAGTATACTTCTAGTAATATCTTCTAGGAAGATAGGGTAGCACACTAGCCTCAGTACTACTCACCCTCAAGAAATCTCTCCGTTGTTCATCTTAACTCCAGTGAAGCTAGAATTCAAAGAGAGTAGCTCTTCCAGAGGCCTGAGAAAAATAAAAGGCAAAAGTCCGAACTAGAAACAGTCAAGCTCTGGTTTCTTTCCTGGAGCGTCTAATAACATCTTCCAAAGTTTGCTTCGTGAGCCCTCTGGTACGTCTGGAGAGTGCCATTTGCTGAGCTCCTGGTCACTGCCAGACAGCTTGCTGGGAACTTCCCGTTCATCATACCACGATTGGTATTCTTCCCATTTAAAAAAAGAAATCAAGATTCAAATAGGTCATATTCCCCAGGGCATTTAAGTAATATAATAAAGCCACAACTTCTTTATTTTCAAATATGTTTTCTGACTGGCTAATAGGAGTTAGGTCCAAGTTTAATACTGTTTCTTAAAAACTCACATCTGCAAATCACAGTAACAGCATGCATAAAAGTAACACATGCCAGAAATATTTCAAAGAGAATAATAACCCTTTTTCTGTGAAGATACCATCATTATGATATTAGTCCCACTAACTCTGGAAACTTTGTACTGCCTCCAGTTGTTTTATTTTGCCAAATTATCTTCATAATAGTTTGTGGTTTGAAAACGTAAACACTTTAACAAGGATTTTAGCCAACAAACAAGACACCTGCCACCAGCAGAAACTGTCACTCTGAGCAAAGAAATGATGAATGTGGACTGAGCCAGCCATGGGCGAGGCTTCCTCCCTGGCTATCATGTTTTATAAATATTCAAATTAAATTATATAAACTTACTTCAGCTGATGTCTTAGCTAACCTGTTGTTTTCCTGGCAAGGAGGTGTGTCATTAAGATTTTGTATAACTAGACTAGGTGCTATCGGCCTATCAGTGTTTGGTATGACCCTGGGGGTGTAGGGATGCATCAGTGATACAGTAGGAAGGAGACAGGTAGCACACGGATTGAGGACTTTCTGGGTACAAGGTGCAAGAGCCGCTGAGACTCATAGGACATAATTTCTCTCCTTAAAATACTGCTGTCAGGGAGGACAGAGATAATTGGTTAATAACTAGGTAACTAACCACTCACATGATAATTTGGCTAATATAGTGGTGACAGAGATTGACACACGAGGAGAGGACTTTCAGAGAACTCTTCTCACTTACAGCCCCCCCCCACAACAGCCCTGAAATGTGGAGATCATTCTCCCCATTTTACAGGTGGATAAACTGAGACACAGAGAGAGCAACTGGGAAGTACAGTATGAACCAAGGTTTCTTTGGCTCAAAAGTCCAGGTCCTTACCACTCCCATTGTTGATTCTCAAGGACCTAGTTGGTAGGGATAAGATCTCAGATTCACCAGAAAAGCTGTTTCAAACTGCACGCTCTGTCAAGATCTGGGTGTACCCCTCCTTCCCCCTCGGCCCCCTCCCCAACTGCAGTGGCCTCTGGTACTGTTGGGAGTGTGTCATAGTCCTTAGGTGTTCCGCAAGGAGAAAGTTGAAAACCACAGATTTAGAGCACGTAGCCAGTGGTGAAATTAAACACCCGTGGATCGGCCAGGAATCAGACCAGCCCCCACTCACCATGGTTGATGACAAGTCCACCGCCAGATCCCTCCTGCCGGCACTCAGCCTGATCACAATATCGTCCTGTAAACTTTGGCAGAAACTTGTAAGTCAGTAGAAGATTTTACCAGAATCAATAGACTGTGATCCTAGACAAACACCATCGGACTGTGTAGGGCAAGTGATGTGGTTGTACAAGAGACAGTCAAGTTTGTCTTTACTCGGAATTACCGTGCTTTTGTTGGTTTAAGTAATTTCTGTGTGTTAATAATACTTGGTAATCTTTTGCTTTATAGCATATGACTAAGTAGTGATATATCTTTATTAACAGTGGAATACATTCTATTTATTTGGAATGTAGGCTTTCAGATAGCATTTTAAATATTAATGACTGGTCTCTGGGAGTCAGCATAAATATGATTTGCATTAGCACTAGGGTTATATCATCTTGAGTGCCTCTGATGTCAACCATCGGGTAGAGTAGTATCTGACATCATCTCCTTAGGTCACTGACAACTTTGACCTCTATTCTTATGCACAGTTTCTGTCGTCTCAAAAGCTCTTTTGAATTGATTTGAAATTTTGACTCTTCCCTTTATGAGGCAGTAAAATTGATAATTATTCAGATGGGAACTGAGCGCTGAGTGAAAAATCAATTCTACCCGCTCTCTGCTGCGTATAAAATTACTTCTGAGTCGGCTGGACTGAACGGATGGCCGGAGTAAAAGCAGCCGGCAGGAGCAGTGGGAAGAATTAGCTGGACAGAGCTAATAGCCTGAAGGGATGGACTTGGAAAAGAGGGAGTGGGCCAGTTGGGGGTTATTATGAGCAAGGATGGGTCCCATTGATCATCTGTTTACATCAGCTTTCCAAGACCTTATAAATCAGCCCTGAAGAGCAGCAGAACTCGAGATTCGGCATCTTACCAGAGGGACCTTGTATTAGATTATTCTCATTTTCACACTCAGATGAAAAGTGAGCCATTGATTATTCATTGGTTGCCCATTAAATGCTGTTTTTATAGATGATTTGCCTATCACTGAAGGTAATGAACAAGGTGGCTGCTTTATAACTCGAGGTTTCAGTTTTCAAGGCATCTGTGCCGGTTAAGTCATGCCTAACCCTATTAAAAGGAATGGGTTACAAATTGCTTAACAGTGCTGAAAAACTAGACCCTAATGACTAATTGTGCTTGGAGTTTGGAATGGGTTTGTCAGCTCTTTAAACTAAACTGATGCAATGATACTGCAGTTATTTACTAGTTTGAACTGGTTTCCCCCCAACCTGGATGTGTGTTGCTGGAAGCGTAATTACATGAGGAGTGTCAGTTCCAAATTGCAAAAGTTTATGTCCTTAAGCTTCCAAAGCAAGGGAAGCATGAACCCGCATAAAAGGTTTTCCAACGTCCTTGTAGGCCTTCCGATTGGTGTGCACAGCCTGGGAAGCACATTTTCAGCACCTCTCACCTAGAAATATGCTTATTATGATCTGTTTTGTGGCTTGAGATCGTCAGTGTTTTTAAAAATATTCTCCAAATAAGCCATCTCCCAGAATCTGTAAACAAATCTAACTTTGCTAGCATTAAATTTAGTCGATTTGAAGATCCACTGTAATTAAGTGAATCTATTGCAAATAAGAATTATTGTCTCACCAGCATTCCTTGGACTTAGCACTTGAGGAAAAAACCCAGTTTACATATAGTAAGAATAAATATTCCCCATGCGTTTTTATGCCATTAGAAAGATAAACTAAAAATCTTTTAGAACAAGCCAGTAGTAGTAGTGATAAGGCACAGATCTGCTACAGCAATTTGGAAAATTAAATTTCCGTGTGAATTTTTTTCAGTTTTTATCTCTGGTCATGTTAAGTGTTTGCCTCTAATAAGCCGTAGCTCGGCATTCATTTAGTTGTATCACAGAATGAAAGATTTGCCCAAATTTGGTAAATGGAGGAGTGTGTTTTATAGAATTAGAGGGGCAGTTGGGAGATGTGACGGATTCTTTTTCCGATGATAAGAGTAGGACACGGATGCTGAATGACTCTCTGAATCACAATTGCAGCTCTAAGTAATTGCTCTGGAGAGGGGAGCACCTTCCACAGAAGGAGAACGAGAACTCTGTGGTTGTCAGTATTACCTATTAGATTATGCAGTTAACTTATTAACAAGGTATTTTTAGCAATCATATTCTCTTAAAAAAAAAATCTAAATACATTGAAGGGACGAATAGGACATTTGGGTTTGAATTATCTCACCGTCCTCTATTTAACTATTTGGTATAAGTCAGCTATAATAAAAAACCCCAAAAAGTGCTACTTATGAATATCTCTCTTTCACTCCCTCTTTCCCCCTCCTTCCTCCCTCCGTGCCCCCCTCCCTCACCGCCAACCTGGCATTTAACTACAGATTGTGAAGAGCTGTCAGGAGCTATAAGAATCATACTTCAGTAGGGATGTGTGCTGAAAGAACATTCACCCTTTTCCTCAATCAGTCAGTCAATCAATGAAAATTGCTTTTGTACAGCGCTCTTCATGACGTGCATCCCAAAGTGAATTACAGCAAAAGGGAAATCATCTGCTCTTTTTTCATTTTTGTGTTTAGATTGAAATGATACTGCTCAACATTTTGACATCCTATACAAGACATCTTTCATACTTAAGATTCCATTCCCTGTAACACTAAGTAGGAGGAAGTGCAGTCGCATATTTAACTGATGTTGAAACTTTGGTCTCAAGAACCTTAGCAACACTCTCCTGGTGGGAAACACTTAAGCAGATGAAGTATATTCATGACTCTTAGCTTCTTAATAAATAATTAGCCAAATTTTCTAATGTTATTAAGGACATTTCTAGCGGACCCTAAATGGAAAGTGTGCCCCCCACATGACGCATAAGCTCAGTATGGTGTGTCTGCCACTGTGTATGGTCCAAAATATGGCAGAGTAGATTGGTACCAGAAACGCACACTGAAGGAACATTCACAAGCAGACCAGAGGACAACGTGGGTATAGAGAGTTTAAAGGAAGGTGGGGAGAGGTCAGTAGACACCACCAGTAGAAAGCGGGAACTCACGCTTTGGGACAGAACTGGTTTTTGCATGTACTGCCATGATCTTGGTCTTCTTCACAGCACTCTGGGCGTGGACTCTGTCTTTATTTCTCAGAGAAAAGGATATTGGCAAAATATGCTTACTGTGTGCAGGCACGAGCTTATGCCTTTCACATATGCATGTAATCTGATTTCATCCTCATGGTATGTCTGATAAGTGGCGAGATTATGATGGCCACTTTGTAATTATAGAAACTGAGGCACAGAAAGATTAAGTAGCTGACTTGCCCAAGGTCACACGTAGTAAGGGGAAAAACTGCGGTTCTGGCCTGTTGAACTCGAGTTCATGTGCTTAACCACAAAGCCATCCTTTGCCGGTAGCCACTGATCTGAGGCCGGACAGTCGTTCTCAGCGGCCGGTACGTCCTGCCGGGTTCATCCTTAAGGTAGAATGATTTACAGCAGTTACCCTATAGCCCAACTTCGTGCCGCAGCCGGGATGAAACAGATGGGCAGTGACCCAGAGAGGCGGTGGGCAAGGGAGAGGGCGGTTGCTTTGCCAGCTGGGACAGAGAGCCTTGTGCTTCCCACCGTCACTCTCCCTTACCCTGCACGCATGCCCAGTCATTAATTCTATAGCCAGACATCGAGAGTATAAAATGGGGTGGGACATGTAGCCTCGAGGAGGCCACCAGAGTCTAACACCGTCACTGTCTCAGGATGATCCTGTGTTCCTTTCCTTTAATGCCTTTGAGGTAGCTCTTGAAGTTTGCTCCAGCCTGGTTCTTCTCGGAGAGAGGCAATACTGCAGCTGTGACAGGAAGGGGGGGAGGGGCAACAGGTGCTCTGTATCCGTCCCCCATACCCAGTGTCTCTAGGCTTCATCCTGACACTCACCACTGACTCATCAGTATAGAATGGAAGCTGCTTCTACTACTGGTACCGTTAGCTCTTAAGGGCTTCTCACATTGACAAGACAAGACTCAAAGTGATAGCGTTGAGCGTCCCTCTCCCTATCCTTTCCATTCCACAAAGTATCACAAAATAAGAGCCAGCAGAAAACTTGAAATTTAGGAAAGTAACCCAAGTTGAAGATACATCTTTGTCCTATGGGGGCAGCCTCCACGCTGGGCCAGCTCATTCTTGCCCCGTGAGAAGGTGGGACCCAGTGTTGTCAGCTGCATTGAGATTACCTCCTCCTCTCCCCCACAAAGAGAACCAGAGAGCCAGGTTTTTTGATGTTGGCCACTGATTGAACATTTAAAATGAAGGCCAGCACTGTATGTCTGGTCACTAGTTTTGCAGCAATGTATTATGTAATCCTAGAGGGCTTCAGAACTGAGCTCCCAATATTTCTCACAGCCATCCCATGTGGTACTGATGACATTTTAATAGTTTTTGAAGCATACTTTTTTGATTACTTGGCTTAAAAAGGATGCTGTTATTTTGCTCTTACATTTGATTCTATACATAGGTGTCTATTAAAATTTAAAGAGGGCGTTTATTTATATTTGGGTCGTGACTTTGCATACAGAATGGATGCAGTCAATAGTCAATGAACTCGGTTAACATCTCCTGAATATTTTCTTTAATCTTCAAAATAACCGTATTTGTGGCGAAAATTAAAGTTCAGTTTGGTTAAGTAAGTTTGTGTGTGTGCATGTGTGTGTATGTGTGTGTACACAGTCTAATTAGTAAGGATCAAATTAGAATATACGAGAGGGTTGGACAAAAGTGTCTAGATAATAAAATATCAGCCACGTAATAAAAATCCAGATGGGAGTAAAACTCTTGAATGGTGGATTTGTGACAACCACCCCTAAGGATCAGTTTAGAAAGTTAAAGTATATAATTTTAAAAACATAAAAACAAGGCGTTTTTTTTTTATTATTATTGTTACTAAAATTTTTTTTTCCAGTGTTCCAAGATTCATTCCCCATTCCCCACACCCAGTGCTCCACGCTTTAGGTGTCCCCAGTACCCACCACCAGGCTCTCCCATCCCTCCGCCCCCCTCCCTCTGTGTCCAAAGTCTCTGTTGTTTCGTTTCCCTCCCTAGATTGCCCTAGTTCCCATTTACTTTCCTTCTCCCACTGTCCTCCAGTTTACCCCTCATGCACCGCAAGTAAGTGAAACCATGCGATACTTGACTTTCTCTTCTTGGCTTATTTCACTCAGTATAATCTCTTCCAGTCCAGTCCATGTTGCTACAAAAGTTGGATATTCATCCTTTCTGATGGAGGCATAGTATTCCATTGTATATATGTACCACATCTTCTTTATCCATTCATCTGTTGATGGGCACCTCGGCTCTTTCCATAGTTTGGCGATTGTGGCCATTACTGCAATGAACATTGGGGTGCATATGGCCCTTCTTTTCACTACATCTGTATCTTTGGGAAAAACAAGGTTTTGTTTTGTTTTGTTTTGTTTTTACTAAAATGACATCTTATCTGTGGTATTATAGAATCATTGACGCATCTGTAGAAGGATGATTCTAGTCCAAATTTTTTGTTATATACCCTATCTTTGCCATTTGGGTTGTATTTTTGTTACGGAAATATTTGTTGAATGACTATTTCAAGTATAACCAAAAGAAGTGGTATTTTTTTTTTAAGATTTTATTTATTTGACAGAGAGAAACACAGCGAGAGAGGGAACACAAGCAGGGAGAGTGAGAGAGGGAGAGGCAAGCTTCCTGCGGAGCAGGGAGCCCAATGTGGGGCTAGATCCCGGGTCTCCGGGATCATGACCTGAGCCGAAGGCAGTCGCCCAACCAACTGAGCCACCCAGGTGCCCCAAGAAGTGGTATTTTAAAATGGAAAAGTTGGTTAAAATAAAAACCTATTCTTGGCTTATGAATCTTCAAATTATCGCCAGAACTACAGTACCTGTCTTTAACAGAGTACCTTTTCTTCCCCAAAGATCACTTCAGGCTTGATACTTGTCTCAGCATCTAGCAGATCCTGACACCTTTTATTGATCAATGAGTGTCTGCGAAACAAACCCCCAAAATCAATTTGCAGAATTACAATCTGCGGGCAGTGACTAGGTTTCAAAGCCAGCATGGTCATAGACTGCTACATAATAAATGGAATGGGAATGCTAAGAGGAGATTACCCCTTTATATACTATATAACAACCTCCTGAAATTCCACAAGAAAATCTCCTTCTCAACATGGGTGAGGAAAGAAATAAGTGCTTCAGATATTGTTCCGAATGGTTAACAGAACAGAGAAGTGTCGTGTTTTTTTCACTAGGACATGTGTTTTTCTCCCTCTAAGCACAGTTTAAAGATGTAATCCATTGATAGCATAACTTGCCTTATTAATTGAAACGGATGGAATCCACCAGATGTAGCCCAAGCCAGCAGAGAGTTGGGTGACTAAGCAACAGCAGAGACACCATATTGAATGAGCCAGAATTCAGTCTCCAAGTCATTTATTTCAACCAGTGACAATACATTGAAGCTCCTGTGCCTCAGCAGTGATTGATGGTTTAATATCATATATAATTTTTTTTAATGAAGGAAAAACCATTTAAATATGTTACCATTTGCACTGGTATTCTCCTATGTACATAACTGCATTTAATCATTATGGGGATTGTTTTATACTTGTGTAATTTGTATCCAAGAAATAACTGTCAAAGCCATCTCACGCTGTTGCTGGAAATGGTACAGTGTGCTTCATACTTGAATAGATTCATTCTTCCCTGCACGTAATTAAGAGTGTTGGAGCTTTCCCTGCCACCACATAGGAATTCCATGTTTACATTTCTGAGAATGAAGAATTAGCCACAATGTGCTTTTTCAAGTTCCCATTTTCTGGTTGATATTTAAGTACCTTAGTTCTGTAGCAGTGTATGATTTGAAGAGTTTGATTTTAAGACTTTTAATATTAAAATGCATAATAAAATTTTATTATCTAATTACAAGAGGGTTTAGCCTCTTATTAAAGTTGCTAAATCAGGCCTAGATTAGCATCATAATAACACAGTTTGACATGGAATACTCAAAAGTCAAGTGCAAAGGAAGGGACAGGGTTTTTTGTTGTTTTAGGGGGGTTTCTTCTCCGCCCACCCCCTGCACAGTGTAACAAGGATGAAATGCATGTATGGAAACAAACAAGGAGCAATTTGGGACGCTGGAGAAGGAGTGGAGGTGTCAGCTTCCGACGGTACCCTCAGGCAAGGCAGCTGGTATATGTAGCCTTTTGTTTATCTGCTACTGGTTTATGTAGCCTTTAGGCCGGCACCAGAAACAATCACTCCTACAGGGTCAGCTGCTGGTCAGAAGGAAAGTAAGAAAAGATTCTGCGTTCAAACGCGCAGCCGTAATCTCTGTGCAGCCGGCACCTGCTACTGGTGCGCAGCATGAAGGTGAAAGGTCAAAGAGGCAGTTGTTCCAAACTCACGAATGGCTTAAAGGGACGGGTAGATTAATCTGCTTTATTAACTTCTGTATATTAGATAACTATTGCTGTGAATGACAGTACATCTTTTTTAATAAGTCGCATCTCTTTCTCTTTTAAATTAGCTTTTGAGTAATGAATATTAAATAGAAAGCATTTCAGGGGTAATTAAATGAAAACAGAATGATGTCATTTTACAATTATATTGGTATGTTTATAAAAGAGGGGATGTATAATGTTTTCCAAAGAGCTAGAAAAAGAAAAGAAGAAAAAGAGCCAGCTCTTCATGAAGAAGAATTTGAAATAAGTAAGTCATATGTCCCTTAGCCTCTGCGTTTAAACTAAAATGTATGATGTAGTTTGTGACTTAGTGTGAAGTTGCTGGGTGCTAGTGGCTCAACTCGGCATTCCCGGGGCTTCCCTACTATTTTCTTTATGAATTAAAGTGACTGCAATCTGTCACCAGTCTTTTATCTACAGTGTAGGACAGTTGTGCTGTGTAGTCATAGCAAATGTTCTCAGAATAGCAAAGGAATTGTAAAAGATCAACAACGGCCATACCTTTTCCTTCACATTTCTGTAAAACCGAGAACATTGCGTGTGGTGAAAAATGCAATTTTACACAGGTTTCGCCCAAGATAATTAGGCACGCTTGGTAACAAATGTCTTACCCAGTGTGGCAAATGGCAAGCAAAATGGGTTTTAGCCTCTTCATTAGTGGTGATTGGCATAATTGGCATCATTGTAAATTAAAAGTTTCTTAAGTGTATCCTTTTTTAAAGCCTCTGCAAGAAAAGTTTCTGATCCGTAGATGAAATAAGGATACCAACTCTGAGAAAGTATCTCACAATCTGTTCTTTTCTTTTTTTTTTAGAGTGTGTGCCTGCAGGAGGGCTCACTGTGGGGGGATGGAATGGGGCAGGGAGGGGGAGGGAGGGTCTTAACCAGGCTCCATGCCCCATGTGGGGCTCGATCTCGGGGCCCTGAGATCATGACCTGAGTTGAAATCAAGAGTCAGACACTTCAGCGACTGAGCGACCCCTGCACGCTCACAGTCTGTGTCCTAAAGGGATGAGTTTGCTCTCAGAAGTTCTGCACATGACATCTTCCTTTTTATGCTGACGGGAGCAGCACTTAGCCGTATTCCACAAACGGAAGTCATTCAGGATTAACACTCCCGTGTTTTAGCACAAGCGTGGCCTTTGTGCTCTGACCAGTGTTTTTGTGACATGGGAATATGACACCGGCGTCTGTCTTCCCGTGTCATACAGCCAGCCCAGGGTGCAACAGAAGGATCCTGAACTTGTATGGGTGTCATAGAGAGGCTGATTCACTGGACCAGAACAGACTGAGTTAGAAATGTGTCCTCACCCTACCATTCCAAAGTGAAAGAACTTCCACACCTCCTTCTTAAAGATACAGACCTTTCCTCCATCCTGTAATAGAAGCCTTATTTCCTACAGGGTCACTATGGAGCAGCAACTTCAGATGCAGACATTGGTGGTGATGATGATTATGATGAAAAAGAAGTGGAAATAATTAGGCCCTGTGCTAAGTCCTTAAACAATGGGCTGTGTGC
Source organism: Spilogale gracilis (assembly GCA_004023965.1). Classification (NCBI taxonomy): domain Eukaryota; kingdom Metazoa; phylum Chordata; class Mammalia; order Carnivora; family Mephitidae; genus Spilogale; species Spilogale gracilis. The sequence continues at coordinate 28,730 of PITA01006763.1, forward strand.
TAAGTCTTTAAATGATATATATTTATCATTCGTATTTATATTTGTATTCATAAAGTTTCACTACTTTGGGAGGCAGGCACTGTTTTCTACACTTTTTAACCCAGGTAGTGTAAGCGTAGCTTCAAGAAGTCAGCTAACCCAGTTACTGTTGTAACAGCTTCTGAGTAGCATAACCTGTCACCCCTGTGCAATACTACTTGTGAATGACCTAGAGACAGGATTGGTAGGGCAGGAGGGGGCAGGACGGGACGCACAACATTCATACATTTATAAATCCTTAACTGAGCCAGGGCCCTTCCTTTGAGAACTGATGACATAAGACACAAGCACTTGACCCAGGTTGGCTCATTGAGTCCTCTTCCTTAGATGTAGAAACTGGCATTTAGAATATGTTCAGTTGACTTGAAGACTTGAAAAACCAAGAGCCCTGTCGCAGCCATCCCCTGCTGCGTGTCCGGGGAAGGAGCCCATGGGCAGAGAGGAAAAAGCAGCACGCAGACTGGGAGGATCTTGAAGGAGAGCAGCAGCCCCAGAGAGACCGAGAAAGATCCCACCAGGCTTCCGGGCATCCTTCCCAGCCGCCGAGAGACGCAACTGCCCTGTCTAATCCAGGGGTCCTCGAGTCACCCTTTTTAGGTCTGACTTTTTTTTTTTTTAAGATTTTATTTATTTGACAGAGAAACACAGCGAGAGAGGCAACACAAGCAGGGGGAGTGAGAGAGGGAGAAGCAGGCTTCCCACAGAGCAGAGAGCCCGATGTGGGGCTCGATCCTGGGTCTCCGGGATCATGACCTGAGCCGAAGGCAGTCACTTAACCAACTGAGCCACCCAGGTGCCCTAGGTCTGACTCTTGTCTGTGGAAGTTGCTGTCCCCAGAGCCAAAAGAGTCTTGACTCAGGGAAGTGTGAGGACAAAATGGACTCACCTAACACAGAGAAGGTTTTCAATAAATATGTAAGATGTGAAAAACAGCATAGAGGTACCAGTACCTTTTTATGTCCCTGCTGTTCATACATATGAAGGTGAAAAGTGTCCTTGCCAGGAAATCCGAAGGCGGTGACTTGGGCCAGATCGCCTAGGTCTTCTTAGTCCCACATGTGTGTTCTGCCTTTCTTAGAGTTCTACATGTGACATGCATTCTCAAGATCACAAACCCTCACTGGTGGGGATCCCAGGGGTGGGGGCGGGTACACTGTCACTTGGACTTGATTCTTGGCCCCAAACTGACTTCTCCCTTATTCTTCCTACACACTCCCAGACATCACCTTGTGATGGCAAGAAAGAGAATAAACTTTAGGACTCTTTCCCTTGATGTGTCTCCACACCTCATGTCTCCTCTGAGTTTCACAGCAACTCTCATGAGGCAGTAGGGCGAATATGGTTTATTTTCTGAACTTGGGAGTATAGGGACATCCCTAGATTAAATCCACAGCACCTGTATGGGACAAGTGTGCCGGGGCGCAGGGAGGCACATTCACACAGCTGGGGAATCACAGTACCACGTCTATAACTAAGGCTTGTTGTCTCTAGATCTCGTATACCTTTTATTGTACCAAGTCTTCCCAGGGCTTTAACCTACTCGCCTCTCCTGGCATCTCTCCCAGCTTTGTCTCCTGGTGGCGTTGTGAAGTGAGAAGCCTTTGAGTTTCTTGAGAGAATGGCAGTGTGTAAAGTGAGGGCGAGCTTAACAATGGCTTGATTCATTCATCATCACTGGTTTTCACATACCTGAAGGGTAAGCAATGGGAAGTTTCCCCAGAGCATGTGAGTGTGTACTAGAGTTGTGAACTGAACTTCCGTATTCATTTCTGGTCGTGATTCTTGCAGAGTTTAAGCAGCAGCAACCACTGGTGAGGCTATGAGCTCATCTCGTATGTTCAAGAAAACTACTTCTTTGATTACAGTCCGATTACTACTTACAAAACAAGGTGAAGCTTCCCTAATCCCCTGGCCTGCCATGAGTTACTGCTACTTTGTAGGCTTTGCACCCAAGAATAACTCTTGCATGTTAATTCTTCATCCCTTGTCATGCTTGGGAAAATATAGAGAGTGCTTTCAGATGAACGAATTTCCGTCCTTTCAGAGTTGTTGAGTTGCGAATTCTGTATTTGTTAGGATTTCCTGCTTTACTACAATCAGAACAGATTTTGCAGTCAACGAACCTGGCTTTGAATACTTCTAACTGTATCCTTGGGATAGTTACTTTACCTCTTCAGAGATACGAGCCCCTCCACCAGGGCAATCCTCAGCTTACTGGAACCGGCCCCCACTACCAAGTGGTTGAACTAGTCCCTCCTGAGGTATTATGGCCAGATTCTCCAAGACTTTAGCCACGAACCCTCGCCTTAGTTCTTTCCCATTCTGTCACTCCTCAGCCTACCCCATAACTCAGAACATCACTACCGTGGAAAAGAAAAACATTCAAGTGCGTACTTAGTTGAGGTCATGTGAATAAGGGATGTGGAGTCAACTGCCAAGGGGGAGCGATGAGAAGTGCAGGCCTGGAGACAACTCTCTCCGGCCCCAGAGAGACCCACGAGAAAGAAAACCCTAAGCAAGATCTCTGTGTTAATGCCCGTACTTAATGTGGCATCTAGTTTTAGAATGAAGAAGTTCCACTCAGGGAACTAAAAGCGTCAATTAGAGTTAAGTGCATTTAGGGATGACGTCTCAGAGACCCTTTAGGATTGGAAGGAAACAAGTTGATGGGTGGACAATAAGAGGTTGATAAATACTTGGGCTCCAGGAGCTTCTTAAGGCCAGAAGGACCGCATCTTACTCCCTTCCGCACCGCAGTGCCTGGCAGGTAGTAGGCTCTCAGTAAGTCTTGGAGCACTGAATACGGGTGAGAAATGAAGAGGGAGACAAGCAGGAGGAGGGAGGAGCTCCTAGCACAGTGTGCGACACATAGTTGGCACTTAGTACTTTGGTGTTGCCTGTGTGCCCCTGGCCCGGAATGAGAGCTGATGGGGGAGTGTTCATGACCGGAAACACGTGCAGGTGAGAGAAACCTAGTACGGAACGAGAGGGGCTCGTAGCCATCTGGAGGCCCAGCCTGTTTTGGAGTCTGCACTTGAAGGGAGAAGCTCTGCCCTCAGCGAATGCTGTACTCTTATCCCACAGAAAGATCAAGCCCTCCCTCCTCAGCCCCGTCTTCTTCCTGAGCCCCCTGCATTACAGAGAGGCTGGAAACAAATTGACAGAAACCTGGAAGAAAGGAACTCAAGTGATTTAGGAGAATGGAAGGGCTGGCTTATGGGGCCAGATTAAAGAAGCTAAATATGTATAGCCTGCCTAAGTGACAACTAAATGGGGCATTTGATAAGTCTATAAATACTTGGAAGATGTAAATGCCAGGGAGGAAAGGGAATTACTTAGCATGGCACAATAGAGTATTGGCATAATGGGATATTATTAAGAAAGGGAAAATGAAGGTTGAACATCAATAAAAAGCTTCCTGACAAAGAAAACCATTCCTGACAGGGGACACTATTAAGTTATGTGCTGTGGGCCAAGGGAAATAATGGCAGTGCCAGTTCTCAGAGTTGTTGAGTTGCTGGGTACTGGCCATTGAGTTGCAGGGTACTGGCCACAGAGCCAGCAAAGAGGGAGCCGAGACCCACCCCAACTGAGGTGCAGGCCGGGCAGATGACCCCTGTCGGTGGCCTCCCGGTCCTAGGACAGGGACCGAGCCGCCTCTGTCCGCAGATGGGAAGTCAGACCGCCCAGGCTCCTCAAGGAGCAGACCATCTGCAGAGGCCTGCACCAGCAAGTTGTTCTTCTGTGCCACCAGAGTCATTCACCTTGAATGGCTCCCCATTGCCCGCAAGATAAGGCCCATGTTTTCTAGCACCCATTACTAGGCCCTTCCCAAGATCTGGCCCCTGCCCACCTACTCAGCCTCCCCAGCCACCAGCATGCCCTCCACACCCTCTCCAGTCCCACAGAACTGCTCGCTGTCCCTGAAACACTTCAGACCTCTGCACCTGCTCGCCCTTCTTCCAGCCTCTGTGCCTGTCAGCCTTGGCTCATTCTTTCCGAAAGCCCCGCATGTCACCTGCGAAGCCTTTCTCTCCTGGCCCCCACCCCGAGGCAGAGTTCATCCTCCTCCTCTGTGCAAGCTTCTGTTTATGGCACTTGCTCTCTTGGGTTGTCATGGTTTATAAACGGTGTACCTCCTTCCCTAGTTGACCATGAGCTCTTCTGAGGGCTGGGACTGTGCCTTGTTCATCTCTATGTCCCCAGGTTGTGACACAAAGCTTGGCACGAAATAGGTGGTCAGTAGCTGTCTGAATAAATCAGGGAGCAGGGTTCCATTCCTATCATTCCTATGTAATTATTAGGACAAATAGCTTCCAAATCTCAGTAACTCTTTGAATCATCTCTTTGGCCTCCTGGCCAGCGCTCTGCCATTTAGACAACTATAAATAAAAACCCTCAAATCTGAAAGGCAGCATGCTGTCCTCTGTGGTTTAAACATAAACTCTAGACTAATCTTTAATGGAAAATGCTTCCGAGGGCCCTGTGAATGTGCCACAAGAATACTTTTTTCTCCCCACACAAAATCATTTGAACATAATAAATAAAATAATCCTCCGCTGTTGGTTATGAAGATTTTTAGGTCCATCTCACTAAAGCCCTTCAGGAAATCAGGGAGAACATAGTGACAGATGAGAGACAATGAAACATTGAACCTCCTCCTATAAGAGTAATATATTTATTATGAAATACAATATTCATTGCACTCTGCTCAGATGACTGCATGAGATGCCCTCATGCCATTATGCCTCTTGTTGCGCTGTTTTGAAATACGATATTCATTGGGAAATGTTGTGATGACTGTTCAATAAACTAGCATGCTATTTCCCACTCCATTCCCTGCTTCTGAACGGCCGCGTTACAGTTTACTTTATCACTGAATATGTAATATAAACATGTGCTTGTACTCTTGTCCATGGTGCATATGTACGTCTGCCGGTTAGGGCTCGTCTCTCGGCTCCTGATTTCCCGAGTTCACTGTTGGACTGTTGGTCTGCAGGAGCCTCTCCACTGCCGTTAGCGCTCCAGGGGCCATCTAGCACTCAGCCCCTTCTCTCCATGGGTAGTCCTGTATTTGAGGCCTAAAGCTCTGACTTTATACACAGCTTTAGTGGCAGGTTATGTTTCTTGGAAAGATTTCATTGCCTGGGAAGAAAATGGGGTATACACTCAAGGATTCTGACCGCTCCTCTCTGTCTCTGCTTCCAGCCTTGCTGGGGCCCTCCCCTTCTCTCGCCTGGACTGTTGCAGTAGTATCTAAACATGCTCCCTTATCTCCATTACCAACGCCTCGTTGCCTTGTTCCGGTCTCCCATCAGTCATCGTTCTAGATCCCAGAGCTCAGCATTATTTGGAAGTCCTTTGAAGGCTGTGCTTTATGCACTGGCCCAAACCCGCTTCTGCATTTAGCGTGACAGCACAGGCCTTTTAGAGCCTGGACTCAGCCCAGCCTTCAGCTCTCTGCCCTCAGCTCTGCTCCTTTCTACTCAGACCTCCCAAGCCCTGCCTGCTTTGTCTTTTCTCATTTTATTTCCTCTTCCTGATACATCCTCCTTCGCTGGTGCTGCTTATATGCATCTTTTAAGGTTCAAGCTAAATATCACCCATCCTATGAAGATAGGCCAGTCTTTTTAGGCAGAATCATAGCACATGTGGCCCTCGCTCTTGAGCTTGTACATATATTTGCTAATTTAGGGCTCTCCAGAGGCTAGTAGAGGCCATTAGAGGTTCTAGAACCTGGCTGTGTAGCAGTCATTCATTCGGGAATAAGAGTTAGAGGAAAATAGCTTTGGAGGTGAAGGCCATTCCTCTACGTACAGATTTTCCCACCATTCCCACCCAGAGGAAACACAGATGATGTTTTTGACAAGTGATGCTTAAATTTTACATCAAATGGAAAAAGCGTTGTGTCTGATGCTGTCAAGAGAAGAGTGAGAAAGAGTTTCCCAAATAGTGCTGAGTGGCGAGCCCTGCAGACTCCCAGTGCCCCGGGTTTTCTGGTTTTATTTGAATGCAGCAGGCTGCTTTATGAGATCTGCAGCCACTTGAAATATGATTTACTTCTCGTAAAAAGTTTCAAATGGATAATGAAGATTCAAGAATGAGACTCACAGTGTAGCATAGTCAATTTTGTCGCTCTTGCTCTCCAGTACATCTCTGCCATTGAAATGAATTATTTATTATAATTTATTTCAACCATGGAAAATAAAACTGTTTTCATTGTGATATGCGCTGTAACGTTCAGAGTAGACACATTACATGCAGTACTCTCAATTAATTAATCCTGAAGTTTCGTTCCAACTTTATCCTTTTTCGTATAAGCCTGGAGACTGGCAGGTAATTCTTTCCCCGATAAACTATGATTAAAATGAATGTCTTCAAAACTAGGGGTAATGTTGGTGATGGAGAAAATTGAACCAACAGCAAAACTACCTTGTGTATTTCCTTAGATTTTACAATGGATGGAAGAGTGTTTTTAATATGCTGGGCGATTTATCAGTTGGAGAAAAAGCATCCTTTAACTTGGTGTAGGAGGGAACGGAGAAGGAGCGTGCTGCTGGTTTAGATGTGGAAATATGCACTGTTAATATATGACCAGAACCGGCTCAGTTAACCAGTCCTGCAATACCTTTATTGGCAAAAAGATGTTTTGCTTTTTTTTTTTTTTTAATTCGAAAGCAAACCTACATTGTGCAAAGCCCAAGTAGGCAGGACTCCCAGATGATTTTCCAAAGGAGAATGGGTCACCCATGATTGATTGAAATCTTGTTTCTTTAAAAATAAGAGGCTCGCCACATCTTGCCCTTTGATTTTTTTTTCTCATTTAAAGTGCTAAATTGTTGCTAGCATTATGAAGCCGTAAAGGCACAATAAGAATTTAGGAAAGTGCTTAATATGTACCAGACATTAAAAGATTTAGTGTAACATAGATGGTGGGGCTTAGTTAATCCAGGCAGGAAAATACATGCTTATTTGTCCATTGCTTTCATTTTTCATAACATTTGGCTAATATCACATCAGTAGACAGCAGACGAAGAGAACAATTGATTCCTTTCCCCTAAAGATGACTAATATCTAATTTGAAGAGGATCACATTTCAATATCTGCTCTGTGCACGTGGCCTCAGGGACAGCAGTCGGTAATGACAGCAACTCCCTTACTTTCACAAGCACTGAAAACCTGGAAGCTTTTCCTCCTTCAGCAGCATTCAGATTCTCCCAGATCCTGGATCTCCATCCTGGGCATGGGGCTCTGGAGAAATTACTGTGGAGATGGGTAGAAGGTTCCTCTGCTTTTTCAGATCTGACTGCAGTATCCCAGCAATCCTGGTTTTGGTTTATTGTTTTTAGCTGGGGCGAACTTGCCCCCTCCTGTCTTACTGGCCTTCTGAAAGACCAGTTACATACACCAAGAGATTCCTGAGACTCAGGAGCAGCTCTTCAATTTGGGGTCCATTTATCATTGGTCGTTCCTCAGACCTTCAGTTCATTGTATCAAAATTACGAACAATCTAGCTTGGCCGGGGGTGCAGAGAATTTTGCAGTGTATACCTCTCCCCTTTAAGACCCCTTCTCTAACGGATTAAGACCCCTCCTTCTTCAGACATGCCCTCTTGGGCACAGCCCTGACCCATCCTTGCTTTGTCTTCCTCCCTGCACTTAGATCCAGGCACAGGGAGGCTTCATCTGGGGCCTCTCACCTTTTCTCTGGCTGTCCTTCCTTTGTCAAAGCAAAGCCTCCCTCTCAGGCCCTTTCTAGCACCTCTCGGACAAGACCGATTACTCTTGTCCCGTTCCCATTTTCCATTTCCCGCAACAGCAGGCAGCAAAGTCGCAGTGTAACTGAAGTGAACAGGACCCTGAAGGAAGAGGCTGGGATGGAGAGGGAGGAGCTGGTGTTCCCCTCACTGTGTCAGGGCTTCAGTCCCTGCAGTGTCAGGGGTTTTGTTTTTCTGAGACAGGCTGGGAGCAAAAGGAAGGGTTAGCGTTTTTTTCATCGAGATCTTAGAACTCTGTGGAATGGTTTTTAGGTTGCATTATTCAGTAGGCTCTAAGATTGCTAACAGTGAAAAGCATTCACCTTGTAGGGAACATTGTAACTCAAAAGAAATTAGCTTAATTTACTAATGTTTTCAATGATGTTAATTTAAATTACTGTGTACATGGTACTTTTGGTGGGAGGGAAATTGTTATTTTTAGAAAAACATTCAATGGACCATTTTCCAGAGACAGTCTATTAATTATGTCTACCGTTGTTCATCTTGAGAGTCTGAAAATCTGTTAACCACATTTCTAGAAGCGTTAGGTAGGAGGCAGGAAGTTCTGCAAACTCTCCAGGAATTGCTGTCTGGGACTCAGCGTGGGGAATCCGGGAGGCCCCCAGAACGTGCCAGAGTGAACATGCCCAGAAGCGAGCCTCCCCGCACGCACCGCCAGGGCTCCGGCAGACTACAGCAGGAGCCGGCCCGCTGCCTCCGTCACCGCCACTGATGGTCGCTGCCCCGCTGTGGAAGGTGGCAGGCAGCAGGCTGGCATGATGGTGCAGGCATGGCCTCTGGACCCCAGCAGACGCGTGCACATCCCTGAGTTCTCCCTCACATCACGACAGCTGTAGCCTGATGTCAGGAGCTAGTAACTTCCTGGCTCGGGACCTTAGTATACAAAGTGAGGATAAGGCCTGCTCCAAGGTGAGCTGGGGGTTAGAGACAGCATGTGCCCCATAGAGGGCTGAGCACCCAGAAGCCTGTGCAAAAGCGATAACCGTTAGTACTCGGGCAGTGAGAAGACTCATGGGGTGCAACCTCTCTTGGGTGCACGTGCTGGTCTGTGGAGACAGCGAGGCGTGAGCCTTCAGCCGCAGTAGCCCCCACGAGGGCTGTCCTGGGAAGCTGCTGGCTGGAGGGACACCAAGGGCTCAGGAGAGTTCTCAGGCTCTGCACACAAAGGCAAGATCCTTGGAAATGAATAGTGTATTAATTTAGATATTTACCCATTTCAGATTTTTGTCAGAGACTGAGGCCAGAACTCTGTTTTTTATACGATCCCCTTTCTTTAGCTTTTTATACTTTTGCTCTTGATAGTTCATTCATCCTTTCCCATTCATTCATTCGTTCGTTCATTCATTCATGTATCCATTCTTTCATTCAGTCGCTATTTCCCAAGCCTCTGCTGTGTGCCAGATGCCGTGCCGGGTGCTGGGCCCTGGGGGGACAGAGAACAGTCCCTTGTGGTCCGGCACCCAGGAGTTTACAGACGAGTCGCACTACCACCCGTAACTCACTGGGGGCATGTGACCCCCACCATCCTGCTCTACCCAGCTTCTAGAGCACTGAGCCTCCACCTTCCTTAGAGTACAAACTCACCAACTAGCAGCAAAGCCTTCAACACAAGCCCCATCTTTGCTTATCAGCATGAGATAGAACGAGTAGCGCCGGACCTGAGAGCATGTGCTCACCACCTTGCCGCCGGGAGAGCGTGCCCAGCATATCCGGGTTACAGGGTCCACTGTGCTTCGGGCTTGTGCCCAGAGCATCTTCGGGCAGAAGCATCGGAGGGAGGCTGAGGGGTAAACGGAGATCCAGATGACACGACATTACTTTGTCTTCTCTTTCCAGGCCACGTATTTCTGGTAGCTTTGTGTTTGATTTGGAAGATAACAAGTTTTCAGAAGAATAGAAACACTGCCTTTCAGACTCCATGCTAATACATGTGCCAGACCAAATAAGGATGGTTTGGGAACTATTCCCTATGGTGGATTATTTTTTGGGTGTTTCCTTGACCCCCGAAATTCCATTAGGCCACACCACAAAGGGAAACCATAGGTGCAATAAAGGAACACAAGTAATTATTGAGTGCCTACTGGGTGGCAGACACAGGACAAAATGCTTGACGCAGATGAAGGAAGTCAGTCCTCACAGCAACCCTTCAGACTAGTGGCTATAATCCCTCGTTTTATGTGTAAGGAATAAAGGCTCAGAGAAGTGAGGGGACTTGCCCAGCATCCGGGGTAGGTAAGTGACAGGCCTGGATTTGGCCTCCTTTCTAGCTGACTCCAAGACCTGTCCCTACCAAATCCTGCTGGTTTTGTTTCACGGAGGGACATTTCCTACAAACTCCCCAAAGCCTGTGGGAAGAAGGAAGGAGAAGGAGTAAGTGCTGAGACAATGTGGATTATGGTTTTCCCAAGTGGGCCAAGCCACACAGCTCCTCTTCCCGAATGGTCCATTCCCTGCTTGGGCAGAAGAGCTGCTTGGGATAATACAGTGGGTAGTGTGTGTGTTTCAAACAGGCTCTGGAAAACGTAGCCTCGCTTGGGCAGATCAGAAATGGCCATCCCAGCCACCATGTAACAGGATGGGCGTGAGCAGAAGTTGGGTGGGGGGGTCTGCTCCCAGCCCTGCTTTTACTAGATCCTGTGGTGCTTCGTGACTCCATGCAGGGTGGGGTGCACCGGTGCAGAGGTGCCAAGGGCACCCCCCCTTTTGGTCTGCATGTGCCCATGTCATTGAGCACCAGGGATTTTGAAGGACCTGGAACAGGATTCTGTCCAAAGGCCTTTCACCCACTATCCTTCCAGACTGGGAGAGGGGGAGAGTCTCCAGAGGAATCCCCCACATTGTTACCCCGTACCCTCTAGGATCATAAGAAAGAAAAGGAAAAAGTTCTGGAAACGAGCTGCCACATCAATAGCACTTAAGTAGATTTGCTCACTAATCTCCATTTTTCCAGAAGAGTAAAAAAATTTTTTTTTTAAATCAGACATTTTAGCCAACTTTATTTTTAGAAAAGTATTTTATTCAAACATCGCCTTACTTATTACAGACATAAATACATGCATTCAGACAAATGAATCCACGGAGGGACCGTATAAAGTAATTGGCACATCACTTCAGGATCGCTTTGTCAGTTACTGGAGGAGTTTGGTGCCTCTGACTTTAATCTTTTCCATTAAAATATCCATTCTGCCTTCAGATTGCAAAGCCCATAATATTTTAGACTGTCTCCATAGATCTGTTAGTTTTGCTTGTCAATTTAATTTGTGGCTCTAGGACTTTGTGTGGCTTCTCAGACTGTACATGGGAACGAGGGATGTTCAGCAGGCTGGGCTTTAGTCCTTGCCTCTCCCCCGAGAGCTGGGACATACAGTAAATGTGGAGTTGGCTGATTTCACCCGCAGCCAGCCTAACTGCCAGGAGGATGCTGATGACGTACGGGGCGGCAGACCTTTCGAACTACAGAGACACTCATTACTGCTGTTATCGTATACCTTAAATGTTTATGGCACTCTTTCCTCTTTGCTACACTCTTTATTTCCACCATCTCATTTGATTCTCAGACTCTTCTTGGGCTAGATTATCTTTCCCTCCTGATAGCTAATGAAACTGACACACACAGAGAAAGGTTCAGTATCGGGCCTGAGATCGCCGGGCAGATTGGATTGCAGAGGTGCAGGGGGCGAGAGCAGGCATCACCAGAGCCCAGTGAGGGGCTATGTGGGTGGTGGCTTTGCCACATAACTGCCATCTCCCCTGCGCTCTTTGGGGCACAGGAGCCCTGGAGCTGTGGAAACAGAAGGACTAGAGACGGGAGTCCGAGGAAAGGCAAGTGTACCATCGGCTGCAAGCGAAGCTTGCTTCCCTGCCACTTGCCCAGACTGTTGCTAGAACCCCAACCCTGGCCTTCGTCTTTTAATGTCACCCACAACTGCATGCGTTTTACTTGTCCCCGGAGGGATCTTGCTTAAGTGCAGATCTGAGTGTGTCTCTCCTTTGCCACAAACCTATCACGGGCTCCCCCTTCATCACAGTGAAGTCCAGGCTCCCCAGCATGGTCTGCCAGCCTAGCCCTGGGGTCTGGTTTGTCTGGGACCTGTCTCTTCTCCCCTGCCACACTGTTTTTTCCCAACCTCCTTTTGCAGGGCCTTCTCTGCCCAGGACGCATGTATGACGCTCTCCTTAACCTGTACCTTCTCCATAGAATCTTCCCTGCTTTCTCCTCAAAGACCCAGAAGCATCCATCCCTCCACTACTAGCCCACTGCCCTTGGCCTGGCCCAATTTCTGGCTATCTGTCTGCTCTGTGCTCTGCCCCAGGAAGCTTCTAGCTCTGCCAGGGCAGGGGTCATGGTAGATGCCTGTTCTCTGACCTCCCTTAAGTGTCTTGAGACTTTGAATTTAAGAGGATGCATTTGGGGCGCCTGGGTGGCTCAGTTGGTTGGGCGACTGCCTTCGGCTCAGGTCATGATCCCGGAGACCCGGGATCGAGTCCCCTCGGCAGGAAGCCTGCTTCTCCCTCTATCACTCCCCCTGCTTGTGTTCCCTCTCTGGCTGTGTTTCTCTCTGTCAAATTAAAAAAAAAAAAAAAATCTTTAAGAGGATGCATTTGTATGTGCATGTAAGAGTGAAGTGAGTGAGCGAGTGAGCTGTGAATGAAGAACAAATGAGCCTGAGCTGGCGGAAAACAGGACCTGCTGAGGTCACATGGAATGTGTCCCTTTTCTCCCTCACTTTGAGAGGTGTTGCCCCTCCGTAACTCGGCCTCTGGTGAAATGAGAGGCAAGAAGGAGGGTGAACTGGGCTTCTGCCTGGCGACTTGCATGGAGGAAAGCATACCAGGGTTGAGAGGCAGAGACTGGTCCTCTTAGCTCTGTAACCTCTGACTTCTGCCAACCCAGAAGGTTTTCACCAAAGCTTTTGGTGGTAGAGACTCTTCTCGCAGGGCACTGGGAATCTTGGCCAGGCCGATTCCTCCATGCAGCATTATAGGCTTACAGAGTCAAAGCTCTTTGTCCAGAAGAGCCCTCATGGCTGTTGGCATGATGTAGGGATAGAAGGTGAGCACAGGACGGACCTGGAGCCAAGGTCCTCATTTGACTCTGTCTTCTAGATGATGTCTGTCCTCATGAACACCATTGTCTTTGAAGACTGTCGGAACCAGTGGTCAGTATCCAGGCCTCTCCTGGGGCTCATCCTGCTCAACGAGAAGGTTAGTGTGATTGCAGGAAGGGCCACAGGAGGTGGTCCCTGGGGGGAGGGAGAAGCTGTACACCAGGCCAAGCTGTGACAAGAAGAACAGAAGGAACAACAGCACTTGAGCTGAGACCTTGGGCACTCTGGGGCAAGGCCACATTTCCCCAGAAGGCCCTTCCCCAGAGGCCTCAGATCTTCTTCAGGTAAGTGAAGGCCTCAAAATCAGCTCTTCTGGAACTCAGAGCCGCTACACATTGGGCAGGTGGTTTGCTCAGTAGTGCTTCAAGCTCCCCGTCATGCCCCTACCCTGTGTCCTGTGGAATTCTGAGCTACAAACTCTCTACTCTTTGCTTGGTGGATCCCCATTGCCCTACGTGGTCGTCATCCCTTCAGGGACTCATTGCGGACCCGGCAACCTCCATCTGAGAGTACAAGTCTCCAGCTCATACATGCACTGGCCACCCTCCACACTGGGCAACCCTCCAGCTTCCTCCTGAACCCACCCCCTGTCTCCCCAGCAGTCAGGAGGAACAGTGCATTACTGCTCGGGAGAATGAATTGTCTATACAATAAGATAGTACTGGGGAGAAAGACAGTGAGATTAGAGGCAGCCGCATACATTAAAATTCAAACTGAAATCCCAGCCTTGGAAGGAAACTAATAGAAGAAGAAAATATATCAAAAAGAGAAGAGCTGTCTCATCATTCACCTGTGCTGAAGTATCCAATTTTAGCCACATTCAATAGCACTGTCATTCATCTTCCCTCGGTGTTATTGTGATTTAAATCCAAGCTCTATAAAAGAGAGCAGTTCTTTTAAAATGATTGAGAGGGAATAAGGGCAAATTCAGTGTTTAGAAAAAGCTTATGACATCACAATATTATACTTTACTGATGGAGGCAATATTTCATGGTTTGGGATGAAAAACTAATAATTTTCTATTTGGTGTGAGTCACTGCATCATTATAAAAGGGAAAAATAAGTAGTTTTGTGCATTCCCAATCTTGTTCAGGAAGGCATTGTGGTTGAAGTGTAATGCCTGTGATATATAGTATTTAAGTATTAGTCTGACTACATATTAATTATGTGTGTTTTTGATGTGGGCTGTTTTAATGTATGATGGAAATTAAATATCATGCTGTTTGGGCTTGGAAGGGTAAACACACGACTGGCAAAATGTTGTCTTTGTGCTGAAATTAAGCTGTTTCCAGTGATGAGGAGTGTGTGTGTGTGTGTGTGTGTGTGTGTGTGTGTGTGTGTGTGTGTGTGTAGAAGCCCGAAGACCCCAACAGAACAGAAGGGGCGGTGCACCTCTTTGTGACCAGGTGTGGCAGGTGCATTTCTTAGTGCAGGAAGGCCCTCCCAAAACGAAGCCAGCCCCTCTAGCGCCCCGCCTCGGCGGAGCCGACCCAGCCCTCAGCCAGCAGACAGAGAATTGGGACCAAGTCGGGGCTTATGTGAGGAGTGAGTCACTAAAGCCATGGATGATGATGCAGCCTGAGGGGGGACCATGAGCTTTCCTCCAGTCACCCCAAGTTCTCCCTGTTAAGTTCTTCCCCTCTGCCTCAGAGGGGAAGAGGCCCTTCCTCTGGAATAGGGATGAGAGTCAGGAAGACCTTCACATGCTCGGTTCCCCAGACGACCTAGATTGTTCCATGACGGTAGAACAATTACCATAAGAGATTGTTATGGGAAGGGATAACACAGTTCCTACCTCGGAATGTAGCTCTTGCTTTGGCTTAAAGTTCAAAGTGGTCCTGGACTGAAGCTCCTTTGAGAGTGAGGAGCACTGTGCGGAGGGAGCAGGTCACGACCCTCCCTCACAGCTCTTGGGGCCCAGGTCTGGCATCAACGCCCTGAGGCTGTTCTCTCTTCCCACAGTATTTCAGTGAACTGAGGGCAAGCCTGATAAACAGCCAGCCTCTCCCCAAGCAGGAGGTCCTTGCCCAGTGCTTCAGGAACCTGATGGAAGGAGTGGAGCAGAACCTGTCCATCAAGAACAGAGACAGGTAAGCACTGCCCACTGGGCTCAACATCTCTGGCTTGTGGAAAATAACTGGATTGGGCTTTAACACAGCACACACACTGGTGTGGCTTTTCTATTACATCTTATAACCTTAGACTTTGCTTATTTCCACCCAATAAATATTACTAGGTGTCTGCCTTTTTTTTTTAAGATTTTATTTATTTATTTGACACAGAGCACAAGCAGGGGGAGCGGCAGGCAGAGGGAGGAAGAGAAGCAGGCTTCCCAATGAGCAGAGAGCCCGATGTGGGACTCGATCCCAGGACCCTGGGATTATGACCTGAGCCAAAGGCAGACACTTAACCAACTAAGCCACCCAGGCGCCCCTGTTTGCTTTTGTTTTAAACATCCCACACTAGGCACTATATAGGGAAGCAGAGAAGAATAAAATGCAGCCTGTGTCCTTGTGCACTCTGTATCCAGCAGAAGATAGGAAAAGTAACTCACTGAAAAGGTCAAAAGAAGAAAAGCTCAGAACTGCTGTGGAGGATGAGGAGAGGCTTCCCAGCATTTGAACAAACACAGGCTTTGAGGTCAGCCAGACTCCAATTTACATTTTACCCCTGCCCTTTACAGGCTGTGTAGCAGTGAGTAAGGCAGTCAGCCGCTCTGATCCTCAGTTTTCTCACCAATAAATTGGTGTGATTGTGAAATGATAGACTGTAGTAAAGCATGGTCCCTAGGACATAGGAGCCATAGTGAACAGTAGTTCCTTCCTCTGCCCAACCTTGAAAAGGGGCTGGTTTTGGTTGCCAGTGGGATCTAAATGAAAGGAACCCAGACTTATCAGGTATATTTTCATCCGTTCATTTATTTAGAACACAAAATGTTACTGAGCATTGACTGTGTGCCAGCATTGAGAATACCAGTGGTGAACTATTTGTTCAAGGTTTTGCCTTGTGGGGCGTCTGATGGAGGAAACAGACCATAATGAACAATGTAGGATGAAAATGTTTTCGGGGGCTGGGAGGGGTTGCCTGCACCATCCTTTTGTAAAAGTGGTAACATTCGGAGGCTTCACCATTTGAAATGCGAGTCATCAGTCATCCCAATAACCACAGTGACGTGTGGTGGAGTCCCCAACCTGGGCTCTGGCAGTACAAAGCCAAGTTGGATAGGCTCTACAGACACACCCTGAGATTGCATCACTGGAGGCTTGGGAATTTGAGGACCCCCTCCTGAGCTGCTCTGTGCAACGATGCCAGACAGCCCTCCTGTTTAAGAGAGGACAAATGCTTTCCATGTGCCATCCACCAGGCAGAGTACTTACGGGCACTGTCTCAATTGCCTCAGTGAATTCTTACTTCCCACAATCCCATGAGGTAGCTACTCCAGTTGAGCCCCAAGAGGAGAGGCTGTGTTCTTCCAACATCACCCCGCTAAGAAATGGTGGAGCCAGGATTCAAACCCAGGTAGTCTAGCCCAGTTTTCTCATCTGCAAAATGAGGATATGAATACCTACCTTTGGGAAGGCTGATGATGCTTACATGGATTTATATGTTAACTCAACCCAGTGCTTGGCACAGAAACTTTGATTCATTTCTTTATATTCCTTACCATCTGTGTATAATTTGACTTTTAAAAACAGTTTTAAATGGTACACCCACAAAATGTGCCCCTCAAAATGATCCAGACACATCTGGTGGTACCCCTTGTCTTCCAGGAGGGGAAGGAGGAAGAGGGTGTTGGTGGAGGACGGTCACCAGGGCAATGGAGGCGGGAGGAAGGAGCCCAGCCCGGACCTGGGGCTCTCTCCAAGGTCCTGAGCTCCACAGTGGCTTTATCATCCCCCAGCTCAACCACCTTGGCCTTGCCACTGCCTCCGGCCTTTCCTCCTTTTTCCACAGGTTCACCCAGAACCTGTCTGTGTTCAGAAGAGATGTGGCAGAGGCCCTGCGGAGTGATGGCAGCAGCGAGCCGTGCAGTCTGGACATGATGAGCTGACCGCCTCCCCTGACCGCATGCCGAGCAGCCTTTTCCCAGAGACTCTTGTGCATCTGGGTCCCAGGACAGTGATGTTGGCTAGCCCAGGAGAATCTATTTTTCAAAACAAACAACAAAATCCCTCCCTTTTTATATGTCTGGCCTAATTCTAAGAATTTGTAATAGTGCACAAACAATGTAAATTCAGTCTTTGAGAAAGCAAGAGATGGGTTTTCAGTCTTTCTATAAAATACCATTATCTTTGTTCTTACAATGCTCCAAAAGGGTGTAGAAACAATATTTAACCAAAGAACTTAATAAACCAGGTTTGAACCTAAGTCTGTACTAGGTAATGGTACTCTGTCATCAAAGTCGTGAGTGTCTTGGAGCTGTGGCCTTCAACATGGATCCTGTGTCGAGACAAATACCATTTGAACCTATTAAATTAGTAGTTTGTTACAAGTCTGGAAGAAGCAGCGTTGGGGTCTCTGAGCTGCGGGCACTTAGAATGAGCCTGGGAGCACGCCAGAGCGTCCCACAGGACTGCACACAGCCCTCTTGGCCTCAGCAGCATCTGATAAAGTTGAGAGACAGTAACACAATTAAATGACTTACAAACAACGTTTGCTTTTTTCACTGGCATAAATCTGAAGTGGTTCAGTCTAGAAGAATTAGCTGTACAATTACTGCCTGCAGAGCTCTTCCTTCCGAAGGCGCCGGGCCGCCCCTGCAAGAGGTGCTGGGCGGGGCCGGCACCCAGTCCCCCTGCCTCCGTTTCACTTTCAAGACGAGCTCCAGGTGCCCAATTACAATATATATTCGGAGCAGCCCTGCCTCCTTGGGCCACCCAAAACAGTGCTAGGTGCTAAAGTTCAGATTTTCAGAGCACAAAGAGCAGCTGATTTCCATCCCTCTGCAAAAACTCTTACAACCCTGGGGACTGTGACTTAACCCAAACCTGGGACATGAAGGAGGCCCTTCCAGTTTGTGGTAGACTGTAACTAGGCTATTAATTTGAGATTGCCACTGTCATCTGGCTTTTGTATTTCACTTCTCTGTCTTCATGGTTCAGGCTTGTAGTAAATATCGTGCCCTTTATTTCTAATAAGACATGAAAGGTTGGCCTTCGTGGTGAAGAAGTGAATCCACAGGCTCCTCTTATAATCACGTTTCCTGGACTAGTGTTTCTGGAAACCTTTCTTGATAGTTGAGTTTAGCGACAGGCTTGTCACATCAAAGCAGTTACCCAACTTGATCTCAAAATATTTCTCTTCTGTATGTGAGGCCAGGAAATCAGGGAAATGTGCACTACGGAGAGGACAGCTTCTGGTCTTCCATGGATAAGCAAGCCTTGGCCTTACACTATACTTCATTAGCAGTGGGAAATGTAATTTTCCTTGAGAAGGCAAGCTTGAAACTTTATAAAACATCCACTATTGGAAGAAGTCTGACCTGAGAATTTCTGTTTCTCAGGGGCTTATTACTGCATCCTCATCCCACAAAAATGCTTCATAGAAGGCATCTCCTATTCTGACACTTACTTCCAAAAGCACCACCCCGTCTGCACTGAAGTGCTCACAAGAAAATAACAGAGGGCCCTTGCTTTTCTTTGCCACACTGCCGCAGGTCACCTAGCGGTTTCACAGGGAAGGCTCCCACCAACCTTGGCCTTGGAGAGCCGCTCCCACAGGAGGACTTGTCAGGCCTGCCCCCACAGCTGACCGCCACCTGCTCGTTGTTGGGGGCGGGGAGGGTGGGTTCCAGCGCGCACTGCGAGGGCACACACAGGCTGACAGCGGACACAGCACACACTTAACAAAGCACCTGCCATGCCTCTTACGTGGGTTCTCTCCCTTGGTCCTCACAAGAGCCCTATGAAGGGAGACAGCATTAGTCCCACCCTTCAGGCGGACAAGAAGGCCCAGAGGTGGTACACAGCTTGCCCACACCACACAGGTGAGATCGAAACCCATGTCTCACCTCAGAGCAATTCCTGGTTTCTTCCAAGAAGACCTGTATTTCAGAACGGTGAGTTGAAACCAGTTAATATTTACATCCACTTCCATTTGTTTTTCTGAACCCTGTTGCTATGTAATAAATTGCCCCAAAATGCAGTGGCTTAGAACAGCTTTGATTATCTCCCAGTTTCTGAGGGTCCGAATTCTGTAGCTGGGTTATCTGCTTAAGGGTCTTGCACAGACTGCCATCACTGTTTGTTGGCCAGGGCTTGGCTGGAGAAGGACTTGCTTCCTTGCTCACTCGCAGTGAGGAGTCAGTTCCTCACGGATTGGTGGTCTGAGAGCCTCAGTGCCCTGCCAAATGGGGCTCTCCAGAGGACAGCACACACAACATCTTGCTTCATCAGAGCAAGAAAAATAGAGAAGAGATAGTGCTGCAGTCCAGCCTCTTAGCTAATCTCAAAGGGGACATCCCATCACTTCTGCTGTATTCCGCTAAAAGTAAGCCACTGGGACCAGCCCATACCCAAGAAGAAGGGTTACACAAGGGCACGAATACCAGAAGTCAGGGATCTTCGGAAGCCATTTTCAAAGATGCGTGCCACAGCTCTCTTATCTGGTCTTTGCTGGAGAGGTTGAGCTTGGCTACAAGCTTCTCCCTAGAAACCTGGAAAGGAATCCTGATTTTCTTTGGAGGGCTAAGTTCCATTCTGTGCCCCAAGGACGAAAAGGGGGTGGGGAAGCTGGGCTGTTTCAGGAACACATTGCACTGTACCTTCGGCCCCCATCCGAAGCTGTTTGGAAACACCGCCCCCATCCGCAGCCTGCCACGGGAAGGGGTAGTGAGGACTCCTGGGCAGAAAGTTCTCCAGAGAGACATCCAAACTTGTGGAATCTACACAAAAGAGAACATGGTGGATCTGTTATGTGCTCGGATGAGATCACAAGTGTATGCAACACATTCAGCAACAGGAGGAAATAAACAGTGCAGACAATTCTGTGGAGCCAGAGTGAGGGGGGAGGCGGAAGGCGTGAGCCAGGCTGGGCACCTCGTCCTCCGGAAGAGTCTGCTGTGCAAACATGCATCCTTCCTGCAGGGACGGGGGAGGCTCTACATCTAGCCAGCTGCTCCAGCTGATACTCAAGCAAGAAACAGTGTGAAGGTGTTTTGACTTCGCCCAAGGTTTGCCTTCCACGCTGACTTAAGACCCTGACCCTGAGAAAGCGCTATCCTGCTTCTGTTCTGGATGTTTCCACTTTTCTAGGCTTTCCATTCAGGCTTTTCTTTGGTTGTGGGGGCAGGTGCGGTAGGATGAGTAAGAGATGAGGGAGCATCAGGTCCCTGCACCATGTGATGATCCCAACTGCCCAGGAAAGCCCTCTCGGCCCCCAGACTTGCTGCCACTGGCCCTGCCAACCCGGGAGTACTTTTGGGCTATGGTACTGGAGGTCTCCTCCAGCAAAACAGGCCTGGCGTAGAGCCACCAACTGAGACCTTTGACAATTAGTCACCCACCATCAGAGAGTTGAACATGAGAACAAAGAATAAACTAGTGTGGATGAGAGAAATTGGTGAGTGTGAAAACTCTTGCATATGGGAACCTTATCTAGGTGGAGGCCAGCCCAGCAGTTGTGGGGCAGTAGCATCTAGGAGAACTCAGCTCCTTCCAGTGAGGCGGGATCTAGAGCACCTGGAGAGGACAGCAAGGTGAGTTGAAATGGAGAAAGTAACAGTTTCAAGGCAAAACTTAAATAATTACAGCCACTCTCATTTATTGAGCACCCGCCTGAGCACTACAAATTGCCATCTCATTTAAATTTAATGTTTCCCAGTAAGAATGTCAAGTAAGGGGGTCTGGGTGGCTCAGCGGGAAGCCTGCTTCCCCCTCTTTCTCTCCTGCCTCTCTGCCTGTTTGTGATCTGTGTGTGTGTGTGTGTGTGTGTGTGTGTGTGTCAAATAAATAAATAAAATCTTAAAAAAAAAAGAATGTCAAGTAAGTAGTATATCCCCATTTTACAGATGAGAACACTGAGACTGGAGGACTAACCCAAGGGCACATAGCCTGATTCAGAGTCAGGTCAGTTGGACTTTAAAACTCATGTTTCTTTTTCTCTCTCAACCCAGAACCTGAGTACTTCACCCCAGGGCTCCAGGGACAGTGGGTGGGATCCGGAACCCTCTGCGGACCCCAAATGAAGCCGGACACTCAGAGAAAGGCCAGGCCAACACCCGGGCTCCTTGAGTGCTGGGTCTATGGGTTCTGCCACCGATTCATCCTCCTCCCTGAACTTTATAAAATCATTCTTGAGACTTTTTAATGTTTTATTGAGGTGCAAGTTTACGATGACAGCAAACCTTTCAAACTACAGCAAGAGTAACCTGCCTCCTTGGCATATTAAAAAATAATGGTAGTGTCGGTTTTTACGTCCCATAGTTTGGATTGCTGATAAGAGCGCTTCCTTGACAAGGTTCTTTTTGAGGTTTACAGAAAGCGTAATAAAATATGTAAGTTACATTTCCACAAACAAAAGCTATAACATAAGTTATTTATAAGCATGAGATACAAACAGTATCACGATAAATAAACCATAAAGGGTACCTGCAACATCTATCTTAATGTAATTTGCCCAACCAAAGTGTTGAAACGAAGTCAAATTTAGTAGAGAAATCTGTCAGGAAGAGAGGAAAGTTGTAGAAGACGAAATGGAGAAAATGGCTGCTGGTGGTGGAGGGAAAGAGCAGGGCATGAGGTCAGGGGTGGGGGTACCTCAGAAGCCCCCTCCCACGGGGCCACCCTCAGTGCCCATCCTCACCCTCCTGCACCTGAGAACGCTGGCCAGTCCCTGCCCCCCTGCACATGCGGCCATCTGTGCACAGTCCCTGCTCACCGCAGCCTCTAGGAGCCCCTCTCCCTCCCTGTCTCTCGCACCCTCTGTCCTAACCCCCAGCCCCACAGCCAGTGTCTCCGTCCTGCCAGGGCCAAGGTTGGACTTGGCACAAGGATCCTAGAAGTCATTCTCTACCATCAATAAAGCCAAGAATGAGACAAAAATCTCTGCCTACAGAGAGTTGCTGAAAAGGGTAAATAGAGAGGTTCCACAGGCGATGGGGGCAATGATGAAAGTAAACAGACATGAGAGAATGACGGGGGAGGGGTCTGCTTTGGAGGGTACCAGACCACACACACACACAGGCCTGGACGCACTTGGATCCCTTTTCCTCTCCCCTCGTCTGACCTTGCTGTGTGCTCTTCAATTTAGTACTGCAGACTCACGATGATCCTCCAGCGGCCCCAGCCCCAAGACATGGCATCAAATGCCGCCAACACCGTTATGCCCTGAAGGAACTCTCAGGCCAGTGGAGGGGCAGGGGGAGGTGGGACAGAAGTGAGCTCCATCATGGCCAGCCCTCAACCCTTCTCCTGAGCTCCTTCCCCCAGATCCTCCACTGATTTCCCCTCCCTACTCAGTCCTGGGCCTTGGACCCCTAGACCAGCTACCAGAGGGGAAATGGGAGTATGAAGTGAAGGGAAGAGCATGGGCTCTGGAGTCAAGATAGTCCTGGGTTCAGATCCCAGCTCCAGCCTTCCCAGCTGCACACCCCTGGGCAAGGGACTTCACTTCCCTAAGCCAACTGTCCTTTGAGTCTCATGACCTGTGCTGGAGACCCAAAGAGCACATAGTACCTGGCAGCCTCTGCTTTCCTCCAGCTGGCAGAGTCTTGGGTCCCTGAGGGCCTCCTCAAGAAGGTTCTTTGTGGGGAGGCAACAATGAAGAGTTTAAACTGCCTTACTCCCACTATCAGACAGGGAAATTAAGGCCCAAAGTTGGGAGATGGTCCAGAAATGTGCATAAGTGTTCAGTACATAGGTGTTGAATAAGTGGATAAATGAGTGAATACTTAGGCAAGTGTCTTTAGAGCCTTCCATCCTGAGTACTGCAGGTGCCCCTAGAGACTTCTAGCTAGGGTTTGCAACCCAAGAATGGAAGGTGGACAGGTCAGCAGCCTGTGACACGGTACATGTGCCGAATTATGTGTTTGTGTCTTTGTCTATGGAACTAGTCCACAGTATTTTCATCAATCTTTCAAATAGGATTGTGGACCCAAATATGTTTAAGAGCCCCGATTCAATCTCTACCCCATTTCATAGGTAGGGGGAATTGAGTCCAATTCACACAAGAGGTCCATCGCAGGGAGGACTAAGCGGCCTCCCGCACAAGGGCAGTTGGGAATTCCGACATCCTGTCTCCCACCCCTGAAGCCACCCTTCTCTCCTCTATGTCTCCCAGCAGAGCCTCCCGCAGCTCTTCCCTTCCTCCCAGCTTCTCCATGGAGAAAAACAGACAATGCACTGCATTCTGGAAACCTTTCTGGCCCCCACGACCCCGGTTCTTAGAATTGTCACTTTCTGATCTGTCCTCCCCTTGTGCATGTGTGTCTGTCACCGTTCAGCTGATAGCAGGCAAGAAGGGACAGCAAAAAATTACAATCTCAGGAATACCAAATACGCATCAAAGTGCACTTGAGCAAAAAGTGCTTAGAGGTAAAAGTATGACCTTAAATATATTTATTTTAAAAAAATAAGAAATCTTGGTAAAAAAAATTAACTAAATTTTCACCTCAACAAACGAAGAGGAAAATAATTAATAAAATAAAACATTCCTCGAAGAGATGGCATAAAAAAAGAAGGAAATAGAAGTCTTCTCTTTAAGACCCGTAGAATAGACAAACCTTTGGTGAACATGGTAAGAAAAAGCACAGCTGAGTAGCACGGAAAATAAAGAGCAGAGGACGTTAGCTCAGAGTCACAGAAGAGTTTGGGACTAGGAGAGCATCTTCCCACAACGTTGTGACAATGAATTTGAAAACTTGGATGAAACAGACACTCTTCTGGGCACGGGCTGCCAAATGTGAGCAATCCTCAGAATCACCTGGAGGGCTTGTGAAAGCAGATTGCCTGGTCCTACCCTGGAGTTTCAGATTCAGTAAGTCTGGGCTAGGGTCCAAGAATTTGCATTTCTAACAAATTCCCAGGTGCTGCTGCTGCTGGTGGTCCAGGCATATACTTTGAGAACCCCTGTCCCAGGGACCACTATCTACCTCCATTGACTCCCTTTTCTGGACTAACAGCTCCTTCTGTCTGGCCTGGAAAAGAGGGGGTTTGAGACCAGTGGCCCAAAGCGCCTACTGCTGGAAGACGGTGAAAGCAGACATCTCAGAAAGCTGGGCCCCAGGCAGTGAGGCTGAGTTCTGTCCAGATCATGTTTGGCACTGCTGGGTGCTTTCACCTGGTCGGGCTCATTTAATCCCATGACATCCGTGCTCTTGCTTTACAAGACTAGGAACTGAGGCACAAAAAGGATGAGTGCTTCCCCAAACCCACAGCTGGTAAACAGATGTCAGAATCTGATCCTTATGCACTGGACCACTCACACGGTGCCCTGGGAGCAGGGCTGGCCACACCGCCCACTCCTCTTTAATTCCAAGTCCACATACCTGTGTAGGGAGTGCCTATGATCCCAATTTAACAAAGCCAGGAAGTGGGGAGGACAGGCCTGGAACCCTGGGCTTGGGAAGCCAGAAGGGAAGTAGAGCTCCCTTCTGGCTTCCCAAGCCTACCTAGCCCTAGAGAGGGGGAGCTGTGAGCTGCGTGAACTCTCTGACCCAAAGTTCCCTTGTCAGGTAAAAAATGGGATCAATAACAGCCTTTCCTCACAGGGTTGTTGTGAGGGGTAAGGAAGTGCTCAGCCCCTTTCCTGGCACACACTGCCTTCTCAACCTACAGCAGCCTTACTGTTGCTGTTAAAGTTGTTATTATATAATCCGGTTTCTCACAGGCATGTCCACAGACCTTATCTCATTTACTTCTCACAGCCACCCTGGGGGTAGCTATTACCCTTCCTGTTTTACAAATAAGGAAAATGAGGCTCCGGGAGAAGCAAGGAGGGACCGAACAGCCCAAACCACCAGGGGCAGAGCAGGAATTAGAAAGCAGGCAGCCCCTGGAAGGAAGCAATGACGTCTGCTCCTTTTGAAGGTCTGTGGACCCCCAAGGGAGCTGAAGAGGGCTCACCTGGGCCTGGGCGCCCTCCCTCCTCACCCCTCACTCTCCAGTAGCCTCATCCTCCCCACCCAGCAAGGGCCAGCGACTTGCCCAAGGTCACACGGCAGGGTGACGACCTTACTCAGGAACACAGGCCTTAACATTGCAAATCCTGAGGCCTCTAGGTCATTGTGGGCAGATTATTAGGAAGAACCCCCAACATGCTGCCTCCTGCCCTTCTGGGTCCTCTGGGACTGATCCCACCGAGAGATAAATACATGTTTCTCTTCAAGATACTGAGACTCGGCAAAAAACATAAAACTGCAAACAAATAAACAAGAATCACCAGAATAATACGTCAACCACTCTGGTGGGGGTGGGGGTGGGAGCACAGTCATAGCTGCTCAGTGCCTACTATGTGCCAGGCCCTAAGCCCTGCCTTCTTGCAGTATCTCATTCAAGGTTTATGACAATCCCACAATGTACGCGTTGCCCATTTTAACAAACAAGGAAACCAAAGCCTAAAGATAGGAAGTCGCTTGCTCAAGGTCACTAGGAGCTAGAAAGTGACCGGCCCAAATGTGAACACTCAGTTCTGGCCAACCGTATATCCGAGCTCTCACCACGTCCGCAAGACAGGGTGAGAGTGAGAGGGGCCTGGCCAGGGTGCAGCAGTTTGCACCTAAATGATTTTAGAATTCGCGGGCAGACAAGGATTCTGTACATCTCCTCCAGGGGAGACAACCAAGACTGGCGCTGGGGGTGACCGCCGGGCTTGAGGTCCTATACTGTCCTAGCCAGGTTGCCCCTCGCCAGCCTCAAGAGTCGTGAAGACGTGAGCGGAGCAAGAAGGGAGTGGTCCAGCGCCTGGGCTGGCCTGCAGCGGGAGGGACTCGCTGCTCCTCTTACCCAAAGAAATCCCGCTATTTGCTCAAAAGATGAGCTGTTCCCGCGCCTCGCCACTCGGGCACCCCAGGTCCCCACACTTGCCGTGCCATGGGCGGGTTCCCACGCGCGACCACAGTCCCCGTCTATCCTGCAACGAATTTCGAGGGGCTGGATTCCCGCTCCCCAACGGGTGACCCTGGGTCCCTAGACCAGCCGGACCCGGCACGCGTGGGCACCTGTGAGTCACATCTCGGTCCGCCTGGCGGGGGCCAGGGAGTGTCTCCAAAGTGGCCCTGGCGGGGGCGAATTCTCCCCACACGGGTCGATGTTCTCGGGAGCGCGGAGCATGCTGCGGTGCTCCCCTCACCCCGCGCGCTGGGAGCGTGGTGCTTGCGCCGGGTGGTGCGCTCCTTTCGTTGCTCCCGTGGCGGAGGAGTGTCCAAGACGCTTCCGCGGATTCCAAAGGGTCGTTCCCGGCTTGCAACTCCATTGTAATTGAAAGGATTCTCATGGTTTGGTTTTTGCCCAGATTTAAAAATTTGGAAGAAAACGAAACCCCCCTCAGCAAACGACAATCTCAGCAGCAGAGCGCCCTAGCCCTCCCCGCGCTGCGGCCGGGAAGCGGCCCCGGCCGGGAGGAGCGGGGAGTGTCTGCTAATTGCAGCTTCGTTAGATTTCGGGTTTGGGAGGCTGCGGTTCGGGCGCTAATATCCGCCGCCCATTATCCCGGCTAATAAATTTGACCTATTGTTCGTTTGTTAAAATGATGTCACCTTGGAACAGTCCCTAAGCTCCTATTTCCATGAATTAGGCCTTTATTGAAAGCCGGGAGCCAATGGGAGGAGAGAGGCTTGTTGATCGCAGCCAATGGCTGTGGCGGGAGAGGAATTAGCAGCGGAAACTCCAGGTTCGGTTCAAGAAAGATGACACAGAGCCTGTCGGGCCCGCGCACTCTTGGCAAAGTTTCAGTGCAACGAGAGGCGCCGGGCGCTCCATGGCCGCGCCGTAACAGGGACCCAGCCGCCTCCCCGCCCAGCCCAGCCCAGCCCTTCCGCCCGCCCAGGATGGAGGCGCCCGCCAGCGCGCAGACCCCGCACCCGCACGAGCCCATCAGCTTCGGTATCGACCAGATCCTCAACAGCCCGGACCAGGACAGCGCACCAGCCCCGCGGGGCCCCGACGGCGCCAGCTACCTGGGAGGGCCCCCTGGGGGTCGTCCCGGAGCCACATACCCGTCTCTACCCGCCTCCTTTGCCGGCCTCGGCGCGCCCTTCGAGGATCCAGGATCTTATAGTGTCAACCTGAGCCTGGCGCCCGCCGGCGTTATCCGAGTGCCAGCGCACAGGCCACTGCCCGGGGCCGTGCCACCGCCTCTGCCTAGCGCGCTGCCCGCCATGCCCTCTGTGCCCACGGTCTCCAGCCTGGGCGGCCTCAATTTCCCCTGGATGGAGAGCAGCCGCCGCTTCGTGAAAGACCGCTTCACAGGTGAGCAGGGACAGCCAACAGGCACCGGGCCTCGGCCCTCCCGGGGCTAGAGGCGCCGCGCCCTAGGTGCTCCACTCTGGGAAACGATTCCGGAGGCCCAACAGCAGCGGAGGCCTCAGCGCCCCGGGCCCCGGGCAACCACAAGGGGGAGGAAAATCAGGAAGTTTCGGGGAAAATAAGCCTACACCCAGGGGTAGCGGGAGTATCTCCCGACTGGCTTGGTGCCGCTGGGGACGCGGGGGACCAACGAAATAGCGGAGCACTTTGCGCCCCACTGGGCGGCACGGGGTCGGCATGGGGCCTGAACGGCAGTGGAGCCGGTCTGGGCTTCAGGGGGCCTCGTGTGTCTCCGCAGCGGCGGCGGCGCTCACGCCCTTCACGGTGACCCGGCGCATCGGCCACCCCTACCAGAACAGGACGCCGCCCAAGCGTAAGAAGCCGCGCACGTCCTTTTCTCGAGTGCAGATCTGCGAGCTGGAAAAGCGCTTCCACCGCCAGAAGTACCTGGCCTCGGCCGAGAGGGCGGCGCTCGCCAAGTCCCTCAAAATGACGGACGCGCAGGTCAAGACCTGGTTCCAAAACCGGAGGACCAAGTGGCGGTGAGAGAGGCCCGGCTCGGCCCATCTAGCGCCCGCCCTTCACCCGCCCCGCGCCGCAGACTCGCGCTCTCTCCATTCTGTGCTTCCCCACTACCACCCTCCCAGGGCTGCGCTTCCCCCACTCCTTCCCAAATTTTATCTCCCTTCTCTCCTTCCCGCCGGCCTGTGTTTCTCTCCCCACTCTCCCGCGCCTCGGCTTCTCCTCCATTCTCATCCCCGTGTCGCTCTCGCGCCTCTCCAACTCTCGGTGTTTTCTTCTGTCTCTGCGTTTTCTCGGCTTCCTCTCACCTGCACCTCCACCAGCATCTGCCCCACCCGCCACCCTGGGCTCTCTCGCACTCCCCTAATCCCTCCGGTTTGCCCACTCGGATTTCCGACAGTCCGTTCGGGCTCCATATTCCCGCCTTTGGCTCCCCATCCTGACTCCAGCCCCGTTTTTATCCGATCCCTATTTCCATCCAACCCGTGAACGGCGAAGCGATCGCGTTTTGGAAAAGAGGTTCGAGAAGGGCCTGGGAGTACTGGAGGAGGCTGACCTGGTCCAGGGAACAGCGCGGGCAGTTGCAGAGCCAGCCCTCCCACCCGCGGACCCTAGCGACCCGACTGTCCGCAGGGCCGAGTCAGTTACACACACGCCCAGTCCTTGTTATCCCGCAAAAGAAACATCTTTGTTGTTGGCGAAGCCACAATACCCGGACATGCAGGTGGGCGGCGGGCTGAGTCCCCCCCCCTCCGCGACCACCCGACACAAAACAAAAACAAACGATGCCAACCCACTCCCCGGACGCACGGGCCTCGGGCGCACAGCGCCAGCAGGGGTGCAGACGGGTCCTGTGCCTCGAGGCTCCCGGCTGGCCTCCGCTCCCGGGAGGGCTGGGGCCCCGCCGGCGGCCCCGCAGTGCCGGGTGCATGACGGTGCTGTCCCTCTCCCTCCCCCGGTGCAGGCGGCAGACGGCGGAGGAGCGGGAGGCGGAGCGGCAGCAGGCGAGCCGGCTCATGCTGCAGCTGCAACACGACGCCTTCCAAAAGAGCCTCAACGACTCCATCCAGCCCGACCCTCTCTGTCTGCACAACTCGTCGCTCTTTGCTCTGCAGAATCTGCAGCCTTGGGAGGAGGACAGCTCCAAGGTCCCCGCCGTCACCTCTCTGGTGTGAGCCACCAGCGCGCACAGTCACCAAGGATCGCCGCCCTCACCCGGTGGGGCGTCCCGGGCCCCCAGCCGGGCTGGGGGGGACCCAAGGCCGAGAGGGACAGGGGCCTCCGAGCTCAAGTAGGCCCCGGGGAGCGACCGCCTCCCGCCGGCCGCGGAGGGGGGCTGGGCCCGGGCTCCGCGCGGCTGCACAATCCGAGCCCCCGCCCCGCGCCCAGTCCCGCCCCAGGCCGGGGCCTGACAAAGAAAGCGCCTTACGTTTCTCCGCCCCTCGCCCGCACCCCCCCGGGCCGGGCGCCTGTATTATACTTTGTACTTTTGCCCAAACGTGTAAATAATAAAAGTTTTGGCTTTTTTTCTTTAGAAACCGGCCACCTGCTTCCCCCGCGGGGGCCGCTGGAGGAGGGGCGGCCGACCAGGTGGCTGGGGGGAGCGCCAGGGCTGGGGCACCCTGCGTTTAGGCTGGGTCCACTCCTCTCCTTTTCCGTTCCTTTTATTTAAGTCGTTTTATTTAATAAAAAAGTTAGCTATTTCACTTAACGCCGCTTTTATTTCGTTTTCGTTCCAACAATGCTCGCCGAGCCCGGCCCTGCGCCCCACCCCATCCGCGGTAGAGGCGGAGCCGCGGTGTGCTGGGGCGCGTCCACCTCTCCAAGTTTCGTCCGTTTTCGACTCAGCTCCAACCCCAGCCCGGGGCTCCGGGTAGGATCCGCGGTGCAGGTCAGTACGTGCCGGCCGCGGGCGGTTTGGGTGCCGCCTGAGTGGGGCGCACATGGGAAGGGCGCTCAAGGCCCAGAGGTGGAAGGTCGGCGCCAGGCAGGGTTGAGGATGAAAGGCCCCTCTGGCGTGTACTTAAGTCGTCACAGCATAGGGAGTGAAGGCACAGTGACCTCGAACTTCTAAGAACTCGGAGCCCTTCTCTTCCCTTCCCCCCCCCCAACAGCCCACTGACCTCTGCTTTTTCCAGTGAGGCCTCAGGCCCTGGGCGGACCCGAGGACTGGCAACAGGAGATCTGGGCGCACTGTGGGTGGGTATTCTGCACAGAATCGGTGCACGCCGGTGTTCTCCAAACGCTCGGTGTCTGAGGAGTAAGGTCGAGGCAAAAACCCAGAACACCTGCACCCTTTTGGGTTAGGTGGGACCACAGGTGGGGCGTGACGTCGTGTGGCGTCACCGCAGTCTGGTGGCATCACTGCTTAAGAGAGGGGCGGGGCGCGCAGAAACCCTGGAGTACCGAGCCCAGGTGTGAAAGCAGCGACGCCCAGTCCACCCAGCTTTACCTTGGCTCAAGAGCTGGGAGTTTCGGGATAACCAGACGGGAGGTGGGTGGCCCTTTCCAACAAGACACATACTCAAAGCGTTCGTGAATATTTCCTCTTGCTCCCTCATCTTTCCCCCTTTTATTCGGTCTTTTAATTTTTTTTCTTATTTCTGACCTCTCCATTTCTTTATCCACGATGTTCTCTATTTTCTACTCTATTTGTTACTCTTGGTTTCCGTGTTACTGTAATTCTTGCTTTTCCTTTACAGTTTTGTTTCCCTATACAGTTCGTTCAGTATTGCTTTTAGTTTCTCCGACTCTGTCGTATCCTGCCCCACCTTCTCTCTCCATTTCTGACTCTCCCGTCCTCTTTCTCTCTCTAGGTTTCTTTTCCTACCTCTCTTCCTCCTTCTGTCCTCTCCTTTTGTTCATTTTGTTTTCTTTTTCTGGTCTCACAATCTCTTTGCTTCTGTCTTTCTGTGTGTCTGTCTCAGCTATTCCCTCCATGTCTCCGTCCCCTCCTCCTGACTGGGCTCCCATTATCTTCCTGAGGCAAAACAGTTCTGGGGCTGTCCCACAGGCCCTAGAGCCGCCCCACCCGCTTCAGCACACCGCCTCCGCCCCTCCCTCCGGGCCCAGCGCCACCCTGCGGGCTCCTGTGTTTGGGCGCCTTCGTTGGACGCGGGCTGTGGGATTGGCTACCCTGGCAGGGCTCAAGAGAGACGGGAGGGAGTCTAAGAAACACAGCAGAGCTCTCATGGTTGCTGCCTTCAGCTCCAACCTCCAAGCCCTACTCGCCCGGACTTATAGACACCCCCAGACAGGGACTAGAGAGACTCAGACCTTCAGGTCTCTTCGGCGGGTGGTCTCTTGAAATGCTTCTATTTTCTCCTCTAAAAAGAGTGATGAACGCCCCCATCGGGAAGGGAAACGTTGGCCATCCGGTTGGGGACTTGAGCATCTAAGAACGACCTTCTTTGCCTTTGCTGGCCTAACAGCCCCTTCCTCCCGGACTGGAGTCGCTTTCCAATTAGCCTCGCTTCTTCTTCTTTTTTTTTTTTTTTTCCTTTTTCTCTATCATAAGGCATAGTGGTTTTGTTTTTCTAAATTATTTTCGTTGATTTGCCAGGATGACCCTCAATTCCTGGGCCTTTTCGGTGAACATACAAACATCTTTTTCTTTCTCTCTGGTGCCTCGCTTTGAGCCAAAAGTCTCTGACCCGGAAGCCCGCCCGGTGTGTACAGTCAGCCGAACCCAGGGATGTGGACCTAACTAGTCTTGCTTCGGCTCTTAGGGACGTCCCCACCGGGTACTTCTGGGGCTTTCGTCCTGTCTGAGCGCTTTGTCCCAACCAAGACTCGTCCAGCCAGAAACTAAGAGTCCTTCTCAGTTAAGGGGCTGAGCCCACTCGTGTAGGGGGTCTGGAGTGTGTCGCGCTCACGCCCACCCAGGCAGTGTGGGCGCCCCCAGCGGGTAGGACAGATTGCTGGGTGATGCAAGGGTGTCTAGTGCGGAACCCCTTCCTCCAGATGTGCAAAGCCTGGAGGTTCCCTTTTCCACTGTGGTTGTGCGGGACTATAGCCCCAGGACGAGCTGTTAAGGGTCACAGCTCCCATTCCCCACGCCCCCGAAAGGCTGTGTCCGCGCAGAAACATCGAGAAGAGGCAGCCGCCTCTAAGGCTGAGTGTAGGGGAGAGAGAGAATCGAGTAGGCGGGGAAGCCTACATGGTCGCTTTCTTGGCGATTAGGCCCCACCTCTAAGGGCGGAAGCGGCAAAGGCTCCAGGGGTAGCGGGTGTGTATGGACAGCCAACCTCACCGCGGAGGGAATCGAGAACGAGAAGCAGTAGATCTCTGGGTGAAGGCTGAAGACCGACTCGCTGCCCTTCCTCCAAAGCCTTCCCTAGCCTCGGTTCAAGCGTCTCTAAAGCTGTGCCCATTTTACAGATGCAGGACTGGGAGGCAAGGGCCAGCTTGTGGGCCTGCGCGGACTATTCTCGCGGGCTCTCGTCTGCGCTGGTTTTGGGGGTCCGCCAGCCAGAGAGGTCTGGCCCAGGCGTCGGCGAAGAGGGGTGAGGCTGCCCTGTCCAGGGGCGAGGAGCTAGGCTGTCCTCAGCTTTCCCTGGCAGGTTCCAAAGCCAGTGGAGTCTCCAAAGCCAGTGAAATCTGGGAAGACACCGCCGATCAGAGACAGAGAGACTAGCTCTGGGGCCGGCTGCTCGCTTCCCTCAAGTGGGAAATATTCCCCTTCAGCAGCAACCTGTACAGCGCCGGCGAGGGACACAGAGCTTTGCATGCAGTGTGGTTTCCGATGACCCACACAACATTTCTTTGGGGTTTGGCTGTCCCACACCACCTGCCAATTGTTAAAACGAAGACTCAGAGAAGTTCAGAAATTAGTTCTGGGTCGCGCGGCTGCAGCGGACCCACGCTCTCAAACCAAGCGCTCTCTAGAACATGGGGGGAAAGGGGGACTTGGCCTAGCGAGGGCGGGCTGGGGAGGCGACCTAGGATGCACCTGCTGCCACTCCACACAAGGCCCGCGGTTATCAGTGGGGCGGAAGGACCTTCCCACACCTCCAGCTCCGGCGCTGAGCTCCGCGCATTCCAAGGGCACCAGCGCCTCTCGCTTGCCAGGTTTGCGCACGATTGCCCTCAGAGCAGGAGCGGGGAGTCTTAGCCGAGCGCACCCTCTGCTCGCCGGTGAGACTCCCGAGACCCCGCAGTGCCCCTGGGCTCGGCAACCTTCCCTTGCCTGTGGCGCTTCTCGAAAACCTGCAGCCGAAGGACTCCGCCTGGCCCTGGTCGAGGGAGGGGGTGGGGGGACCGCCAGCTGCGCCTTTCCAAGGGCGGAGGCCCGAGCTGCACAAGGCGGTGCGCGCCCGCCGCAGTCTGGCTAGGCGCTCCGGGTTAGGGTCTTCGAATATGGCCTCAACCTTCAGAATGGGGCCTAGGCTACAGCAGCGCTGAAGGTTCCGGGGAACCTTCGTCAAAATCTCAACCTCAGCCTCCGCTCAACTAAAACGCAGCGCGGCAGCGTGGTGCAGGAGCCGGCATTCTGGAGTAGTGAAGGGTTCTCCACACTCTAGTTGGGTTTCCTAATGGGGAGCGACGAGGCCCCACATTTGCAAGCATCCGCTCTGTTTTAAGCATCTCCTCTCAGCGACGCCCAGACCCAGTCGCACACTTTCTTGTGGTTCAGAAAATCGCAAAACCCTCACGGACTTGCCACAGGGATGGTGCCTTCCCTCTTGCCACCCACCCACCCGCTGGACGAAGTTCTCCGCTCAACTCGGTCACTTTCCCTGAGCGAGTAGCTTTGACTCTGTGCTCTGGTTTCCACCTCTGTAAAATTAGGGCTATATAGTCGCTAAGGAGTCTTCCAGGGAAAATAAAAGCCCATGGCTTATCCTACAGTACAGCTGATTATCAGCTTATTATGAGAATAAAGGCATTTAAAAAATATATTTGTGGATTAGAAATCTAATTAAACGCCTACTAAGAACGTAGGTGTTTACTCAGAGGTGTTGCTCTTAGAGAGGAAAAGCCAGGAATAGGACAGTGTCCCCCAACTGCAGTCATTTCTCCCGTCATCACTAAAGGTGGAGTTGTGGGAGAAGTCATCCCAGAATTGGCGTGGTTTGATCTGTTAGACGTGTCAGTATCCTGGTGTTACCTTGACATCAGTGGCCATATCTGACTCTAACTTTGGTTAAAATGATCTGATAAAGTTGTTCTCAAGTGTCAGGCCCGCTGCCAAATAACGAGTTTGTTATTAAACTCCTCTCTCAGTTGGTATGGAGAGGAGGTGGAGTGGAAGAAGGAAAAACGCATTTGAACAGACTATTTGATCCGAAGTTTTTACACCTTCCAACATCCCTGTGATTCCCTAGAACAGTCCTCTGTTCCCATTCTACAAAGGAGGAAATTGGGGAGTAGAAAAGGCAGGAGACTTGCCCAGGTTCACCTCGTGCAGCAGGATCTCGGCTCTGGACTCAAAGCTCTTGGCTGCCTGCCCATCTGGCTGTGTTGCCACCCAGCCACAGATCCCAGCCTGTTAAAGCTCCACCCGCCACAGGGTCATTAGAGCGATTTGTGCTGACCCAGACTCCCCCCATGTTAAAGAAGCCAGCCCCCACGCTGGCTGGCTACCTGGAATGTATTGGCTTCACTATCAAACCTTATTGATCGATGGATTTATCTGGGATGCACTGAACTCTGGAAAGCCTGGAACCTGGGACAGCAGCGCACCCTTTGCCTCTTTCATCCCCCACCTGGGGAAAAATTCAATCCTTCCTCCAGCCAGAAGAGATGCAGCCAGCAGGAAAATGCGCAGAACGCTCCAGGAAAAGACGCAACCCTCTGGCTAAGGTCTGCCCTTGCCAGTACAGATAGACAAGACCCGATGAGCCCCTGGGGCTGTAGGACACGGTGTGGGCTCAGAGGGGCACCCTTGAATATCCAGTATGCTAAATAGCACGTTCGCATCTGCTGTCTGGGGCGCCACAGCTGGCACACTTTTGTTCCTAGGAAGTAATGGGACTAAGGAGGAGGGGGTGGGGGAGAGCAGAGAGGAAACCCAACTCCAAGAAGATGGGAAGTCTGGAAGACTAGCGCAGGGAGAGGGCCCTGGGGGGGTTGCCTTTATCAACGACTCTAGTTGCAAGTTGGTTTGTTGCAGGGGTGGGTGGGGACACTCTGAGCAGGGATGGGGCCCTACACCCACCCAGTCCACAGCTCCTGGAGACCTCTCAGAGCAGCAGCCACCTGTGCTCTCCCAGGGTGCCCAGGCTGAGAGAGCCCAGCAGCTACCATTTGATGAGACCAGCTGCACAATCTTGTGTAATCCTTCTAAGGACCCCAGGAGATAGGTGCTACCGTAATCCCCATTTTATAGATGAGGAAACCGAGACCGTGCAGCCCTGACTCACTCAGTGTAATGCCTCCCCCTTAGAGAATCTTCTAGACTGTGGAAAATCTGGATTATTCTGAGTAAGAATTACCAGGTTCTCTGCTGTGACACAACATTCCTAAGTCCTCTGACACCAGGACTTTAACCCAAGTGGACTGAGTCCAGCTCACTGGCTTTTACCCAAGAAGGTCCCTCAAGCTTCCTTGATTATCAAAGCCAATGTCTTCAAGACTGTCAGAGGGAATTCTGACTGGTTTGAAAATTATCATTCCCAAACAACTTCAGACACAAACCAGAATATCTGGGTTGTATTTGCAAGAGTATTGCAAACTGTTATTTCTCTGTGGAGTCCCCTAAAGGTGGCTGAAAGGCACTGGGTCTTCCAGTTTTCCTCAGAGATTCAGAGGTCTTCCATGGCCCTCTCCCCAAGCCCAGGCTAACCCACAGTGTCTAATGAGCCCCCCACGGGTGCTGATGTGCCACGGTATACCCCTCAGCTGCAGACCGTGAGGACTTTGGACTGAGGAAGGGAGGTGGCACTTGTATGTGTTCTGCCTCCTGGACCGAGATGCCCACAGCATGTACAGAGCTTTCACTGGCCCAGGTTAAAATCCCAGTTTTAGCGCTCACCAGCTGTGTGGCCTCAGACAAGTCACCTTGCCTCTCTGAGCTTCAGCGTCCTTGTCTGTACTTCGTAAGGACAGATCTTCCTCACAAGGTTGTTTGAGGACTAAATGACACAATCCATTGAGCACTTCACCACCGGGAGCCCGGTGCACAATAAGCACTGTGGTACATTTACTTATTATCAGTTTTAGATGAATTTTCACAAGATGAATTGTTCTCCTCCTAGAGAGAAGAAAGCAAACTCGGAGAAGATGAGTCACTTGCTCAGGGTCAGACGTTAAATAACGGAGCTAGAATTCAAACCCAGTTACGTTGCAGTTTACAGCCCTGACTCACTCAGTGTAATACCTCCCCCTTAGAGAATCTTCTAGACTGTGGAAAATCTGGATTATTCTGAGTAAGAATTACCAGGTTCTCTGCTGCCTTCGGAGGCTTCTGTTTACTTGGGTAGCTGATGCTTGGCACATGCAAGGCCCAGGGCATGTCTATTAAATAGTAACAGTAAGTATCGTTTCCAGAACATCTGCTCTGGGCCAGGAAGTGGACTAAGCATTTTACACAAGTGATCTCATTTAACTCTTAAAGCAGACCTAGAAAGTAGATCCCATTTTGACGATGAGAAATTTGAGTTGGGGTTGGATGTTAAATAACTTACTGATGTCCAACAGGGTGTGGATTGAAATCCAGATGTTCGGACCTCACAGCAGTGAGAAATCTGTGCTGAGTGCCTAACGAGAGCTAAGCACTGTCCTTGGGACAACACTTCAATTTACTGACACAATCTCCACAATCATCTTTTAGAAGAGTTTCAGTATCCCATTTTACAGATGACGAAACTAAGTCTCGGTGACTTTAAAGTGTATTTGTCCAAGGTCACATAGCTCTCTGGCTACAATGGCTCTCTATTCACTGGCCTAGGGTGCTCCACTCTGTTTCAAAAGTTGAGGTCTTTAACCAAAGCTGAATTGCTCTATGGAGATGGGGTAGCCATGGCTATGGCAGGTGTAGTTCTCAGATGAAATATGAGAAGCCTCGTGGCTTTTCCCACAAGGAGGCCAGGCAAACTTGCTATATCCTGGCTCTCTCTGAGGGAGGGGATGGCAGTGATACATTGTGAGCAGACAATGATGAAGCGTCTTGGGGTAAGATGAACAACAAATAGATAAACCAGGGCTGCAGTGGATAAAAGGCCTGCAGGCCTGCTCCCAGCGAAGAGCCTTGCTGGGAGCAGTCCTCCTTGCCTTCAGCTTCTCTCTTCTCTCCTCGCCTCCTTTCCCCACTGTAGTGTTGGAGCCCCCTACCCCCAAAAGAGCTGCTTTAAATGAAGACCCCAAACCCTTTATACCTGCATGTTCAAAAGCAGGGCAGGGAGCATCTTTGTTATTCAATCTCATCTAAGACTTAAAGGTCAAGTAAGGCAGATTGTTTGGTTTTTCCTCAAAATCATCAGATAAAAAGCAAAAGACCTTGAGCCTGGAGTTACTAAATCCTAAAGGTCAAGGTCTGGGCTGACATCTTGGATTTCTTTCTTCCACATACGCCAGGTTTGGCCAACCTCGCTACGCAGACAAGCTTCTCCTGGCCGTAATGCTCAGCACACTGGGCACTTAGTAGGTGGTTCAGTGAGTCCTGGCGACTGTCCTACCCACAGCTTGAGCAGCGGCAACCCCCACCCCCGTTGGGCTGTGCTTGGTAAGCAGAGGTCAGAGTCTGAGGCTTCTCTGCAGGAAGGGCACCGTGAAGAGAAAGTTAAACCTGCACTTTATATAGTTTGAAAATGATTTGTCAATGGCGACAATTTACAAAAATATATTTCTGTTGCGGCATCTCCCATTCGCTAGGATTTATGGATTCATCTCTCGGATTTGAAAGCACACCCGCATGCTTTGGCAAATGGGAAAATGTATGAACAATTTGTTGGCTTTTTTTTTTTATCAAGTTTCCCCAAATATGTAAACTCTGAGAGCGCCTTATTCTTTTTAAATGATCATTCATTTGTCTCCAGACTCTATCTTTTGGCACAATTTATTACTCTCTATTTCAAAAAACTTAAATGCATTTTGCATATTAGCACGTAACTCTTGTTCCTGTCTCCTCAGTTGTGGAAAGGGCTGGATTGCTTTTATAAAGAAAAAAATGGCTAATAAAATTGGCCTCAGCACCATTGCTCTGCAATTCTTATGAACAGTAAAGTGGTACTTACCGTCATTGATGTTAAAAGCTATTTCTAAATTATGGTGCCATTTATTATCTCTAGTGTCCAAAGTAAGTTTAAATGATGCTTATAATTCATGTTTTACCAAATTTCCTTTTCCCCCCGAGGATACCTCTGATTAACTTATGCACATTAAAGCGCTTTTTAAATTCTTCTTTTATTGCCATTATGCTCTGAAAATCTCAGCGATTCTCAAAAATGGGTAATAAACTTGAGATAAAATGCTGCAGTTTTAGATCAATGCTGACATATCACTGTGGTGATTTCTACAGAGCTAAAGTGATAATGCTTCATATTTACGGAATATATACTAGGTTATTACTACAGTATTACCATTTTGTTCTAAGATGAAATGAGTAATTTACCAATTTATTAAACTGTTACATTTAAGTATTGCTTAGGACATTACCACCCCAATCTGTTTACTTAGCTTGAAGAGTTACCATTAAGATACCCTGTTTATTTAGGTAAAATTTGTAATCATCATGCCTTCCATTAACCAACTTATTTTTCTGCAAGGCTAATTGTCTGGAAATGAGTTTCTTCTTATTTACTGAGCTACATTCTGCTTAGCTGGCTAAAAACGTCACCCCAGCAAGAAGTGCTAGGGAAATTAATAATACATACAGAGAACAGTTTTAATTAGTATAATACCAAATGTTAATAAAAGATTTATGACGCCGTTAAAAAGTTCTAACAGAAGAGATCTTAACAGCTTCGGGCTCAATTTGTCAGGAGAGGACGACCCTCTTGTGGGAGGCCAGATTTGGGTGATTCTCAGAAGCTGCTGGAGCTCCTGGGAGCATGGGCTGGAGGTAAAAGGCTCTGCCTTTAGCATGGCTTTGCTGGGAGCTGAACAGAATGGCTGTCAAATGCCAATTTTAACTTGAAAGACACCAAGTTTTCTTCAAAGTAGGAGAGGAATACAGGCCAGCCCCGGGGACCTTCAGAGACATTTCCTGGGACACCGTTGTCTTTAGGGAGTTGGGAATAGGACGATGATAGACTGGGATGCTGGTAGCTCACAAGCTATGGGAAACACAGATCAACGTGGAACTAGGAAAAGGACGAAGGCTATTCACTGAGTAGTGAGTGTAAGCCCTTTGCTTATACACATCTAATCCTTAGAGGGACAGTTAGCACTACCCTCATTTTGGGGGTCAGAATGTGAAGCCCTTGGAAGGGTAAAGCCCTCACCTGAGGTTATGCAGCTAGGGAGAGGAGCAGAATTTGAGTCCAGGTCAGTGGAAACCTCGCAGCACTGACTCCTGTGAGGCATAACCCATGTGAGAAGCTTGTAACCCCTTTATTCCCTGCACCTTTGTGCATGTGCTGTCTGTCAGATCGGCATCCAGACCAGCAATTGGATGCTACCATTTTTATCTGGATGAGTTGGTGCACACTCATTCCTTCCTCTGTGCTGTTGCCCCAAAGGAGCAGTGCCTTTTTTTAAAAAATATTTTTTTGTTTGTTTATTTGACGGAGAGAGAGTACAAGCAGGTGGAGTAGCAGGTAGAGGGAGAAGCAGGCTTCCTGCTGAGCGGGAGCATGACATGGGACTTGATCCCAGGACCCTGAGAATGTGACCCAAGCCAAAGGCAGCCACATAACCAACTAAGCCATCCAGATGCCCCAAGGAGCAGCGTTCTTTCTTTATGTGCTCATCTTCCCTACTGTGACATGAAGGCAGGAGCCATTTCTTACCTCCTTTAGATCCTCAGTGCCTGCCACAGTTTAGGTTTCTAAAATGTAAGGGACCAGAGGACAAATGAAATGAGAGATGCATACAACTTCTGTTCATAGCGCTAAGGAGAAATAGTGACCTGAGAGAGAGCTATTCAGCTGACCTGTAGGACATCATGCATCGCCCTCCCTGCCACCAAGCCCATAGAGCTCTGGCTGAAGTACAGGAGGCTGTTTTCAGTGCCCACCTTCCCAGCCCCCAAGGGCCAGGTCTAGGAGTGGCAGGAATCCTTTGTAGAATGAGCTGGTTCTTTCCTAGCACACAGAATAATAAAAACTTGACCAAGCAAGCTACTTTCCTAACACTGCCTTCAATTTGAGAAACTCCATATGATGAGGCACTTGCAGTCCAAGGATTCTTTTATCTTACTCTTGGTTAAAAGAGAAAAACAAAATAAAAAAAAACCCCACAATAGTTCTTAGACAGAGGTTCTCCAGGATATGCAATAATCAATACAACCTGGGCTCCCTCAAGAAAAAGAAACAAAAGGGATGCCCGGGTGGCTCAGTCTGTTAAGTGTCTGCCTTTGGCTAGGTCATGATCCCAGGGTCCTGGGATCAAGCCCTACATCGGGTTCCCTGTTCAGCGAGGCGCCTGCTTCTCCCTCTCCCTTGCTTGTGCCTGTGCTCTCTCTTTCTCTCAAATAAATAAATAAAATCTTAAAAAGAGAGAGAAAGAGAAAGAAACAATGTCTGAGACCACCGCCAATGTCTGAGGCTCATTGAACCCTTTGCTCTTCCCAGCTGTTCCCTCTGAGAAGGAGATCCTTCAGTGGATGAATGGATAAACAAATTATGGTCTGTACTCACAATGGAGTATTATCCAACCATCAAAGGGAAGGAAGTACCTATACATCCTACAACCGAAATGAACATCCAGAACATTATGCTAAGGGAAAAAAATCAGGCACAAAAGGCCACATATTGTATGATCCCATTTACATGAAATATCCAGAATAGGTAAATCCATACGGACAGAAGAGAGACTGGTGGATGGAGGAAGGGAGGAATCGTGAGTGGTTACTTAATGGGTTAGGAGTGTTTTTTCTGGATGAAGAGTTCCAAAACTAGAGCAATGTGGTGGTCGTACAGCATTGCAAACACACTAAATGCCACACCAAATTGTACAGATTAAAGCAGTGAACTATATGTTATGTGAATTTCACCTCAAGTTTTTTTTTAAAGGGCACTTTAGGAATACAAGCTTAAGTGTCCAAAGCTCCATGAACCTGCATGTTCATCACAGTAGTGGTTGCAAGAAGGAGACGCTGGAATGACCACAGGTCCATCATCTAGAGACTGGTCACATAAAATGACATCATTAGTACTATGGAATGAAAGACAACCATCAAAAGAATGGGAGAAATTGATAGCCACTAGCATGGAAAGATGTCCACAATGCACTATTAAGTAAAGAAAGTGAGTTTTTTACTGACATCCCAGTAAAAAACAAAACAAAACAACAACAGCAACAACAAAACCCACCTGCTGGTGTGCCTTATATCAGCATAGAACAAAAGTCTGAGAGGATCTGCTCAAGTTCATGCTGAGGAAAGAATGCCAGAGCAGGAGGAGGCTTTCATTTCTTACCCTGTTGCAGGGTCATTTGTATTGCAGGGTCATTTGCAAAAAATTAGAGATTTTTTGGAAGGTAAATGTTTTGAATTAAGTGAAAAGCTACAATAACTTCTAAGAGGTAGAAGAGTAGCGAAGGTAAAAGAAAATGACCCATAGTCCTGCCACCAAAACCTTTTTTTAGCTTTTAGGGCTCAAAGTTTTTTTGTTTTTGTTTTTTTTTTTAAACACACAGGACACCAAGATTTAAAAAAACAAAAAACAATGAAACATGGAAAAAGTAAGGCATCAAAAGATGACACTGGAGGCTAAGCAGGGCCCAACTTGGCCTTTGTTTCTTCTGAAGCCTAGCAACGTGCCTTGAA
Organism: Spilogale gracilis; assembly: GCA_004023965.1. NCBI lineage: Eukaryota > Metazoa > Chordata > Mammalia > Carnivora > Mephitidae > Spilogale > Spilogale gracilis. The sequence goes on from PITA01006763.1 coordinate 70,508, forward strand.
AATGACAGGAACTCACTAAGGTCTCAACTCCCCAGTTTTTTTAAAGATTTAAAAACGTACTGCATTTCCCTACAATTGTCAGAAGCCAGCATGGATACGTTGAACCTAAAATGTTTATAAGATAAAATGGCTGTTATATGCGCAAAGCGTGAGGATGCTTTTTAACTAAGCAACTCTGGAGCACGACTGCCCAGGGAAAACCTTCTTATCTCAGTTACTGGGATGCTTCAAGAAGGTATTTTTATCCTAAACGACTTGAGTAATTATCTCCATACTTTCACTTTGTTTTGACTAGCTCTGCAGGCTGATTGAGTTCAGACGGATATCAGTTACCTCAACTAAATGTTCTTTGAAATTCATTGTGCCAACTCGTGATTTTTTTTTTTGTCTTTTAATGGCTTTTCTCAAATACCCAACATTTTAATTTCTGCTCTTTTACCCTTTTCAAAAGATAGCAGTCTTAGAATCCGGAGAATGGAATGGACCTCAGTATCTGTGTGTCTCTGTATGCGCGCGTGTGTGCGTGTGTGCACGCGCGCCTGTGTGTGTGTGTGTGTGTGTCTGTGTGTGTATGGGGGGGTGGCATAGGTATGTACCATGACAGCCCCCATGTCAAATTTTCGAGGCAAAAGACAGAGCTGATTTTTCTCTCTTATTTTTAGTGTATTATTTTCTGTGGGCTCTAAATAATTGATAAGGAGGTCCCTTTCCATAATTAAAATGGATGTCCCTACATGTCAACACCAACAGCTTTTCCAGTAATGAGTGAATTTAGATACATGTTAGGTCTGGATGGGTTGTAGTTGCAGAGTGTGCGGAGCGGGGACTGGAGGCTGGTGGGAGATACAGGGCCGGTTTCAATGCAGACGATAAGATAGCAGAAAGGATAGAAGCCTGGGACATTACCTGGAGGGAGGTCCCTGGCTGTCCCCAGAGTCACCGTGGACAAGCAGGGGAGCCAGGCACAGAAAGGCAATGTTAGGGCAGGGAGTTTGAAATCGTACTTGTGCCATTTGGAGGCTGATCAGTTTCCTTTGTCTTTCTTCCAACACCTAAAGCCCTCCCAGGGTTTTATCTTCTTACTGACATCTCCCGGTTGTCCCTTTCCTTGATCAAAACCTGCTGCTGAAACCTTTCCTAGCAAGGGAGTAGGGGTTGTCAGTACAACCCTTCCAGGTGTGGTTACCATCTTACAAATATCAAAGTCTGTCATTCACCATGAGTTTGACAGACACTTCCTCCTCCCCCACTAGGAGCCCTACCCTTAGCGGCCAGTGCTGGAGACATTACAATCAAAGGCTCCCTGTCCTGGAAGATCTCACACAGAGGGTGGGCAGACAGACGGAAGGGGGTGGGGGAACAGGTTAGGTGCAAGGACTGGGCGCAGAGGGACAGGGAGGAGAGGTGGTCTGTGTCCGTGCAGGTGGGGCTGACCCACTGGAAAAGCTGCCCCCCAGGCAGGAAGTGGGCAGGGTGGCGGGAAAGCGTGGGAAAGGTAAGAGAAGACAGCAGGCAGCTAGGTGGGTAAGGGTCCATTCATGGGGGTTGAGTTCCTTGTGTAGGAGCTGGAACATCAGTCTGTGCATACCACTAAGGCGTGGAAAGACTTTATGCAAAAGTGTGTGTGGTAGAAAGAAGGCTGTTGAACTTGAGGGAAGTCTCTCTGGTGGCCCAGGGAGGAGGGTCTGGAGATGAAGCTAGAAGCAGAACTAAAGTTTCAAGCCATGAAAGAGGGGCTCCCAGAAGGCTCCAGAGACTATCTCCCAGGAGAGAAGAGGTGTGGCAGGCATGAGTGATGGAGATCAGGGGACTGAAGAGGATGGTTTGCAATCCAGACCTCCCTGAACCCTCCTGTCCCGTCTGACAGGAACACAGGGGTGGCAGGTTCCAATCCCAGCACCCCGCCTCAGAGCTCTGTGACCTAGGGCAAGTGACTTCTTCTCTCTGAAGCAGAGTGTCCTTCCCTGGGATTTGGGCATAACAAGACCTGCTTTGCTGCTCTCCCCCACCACATCCTGGCTGCTGGACACACAGCAGGGCCGATTATTTTCTGGAGGCAGAATAGGCCATTCTGCAAATGTGCTTGCAGACAAGCCCACCCACGGGCTTCTAAGTACAAGCTGAGGGTGGGCTCAGTCCATGGGGTTTTACCACCAAGCTCTCCTGAACAAGGAAAGAGAAAGCCAGTCTGGACACATTCATTTCCAAGCAGACTCTTGTCAAGCAAAAAAAAAAAAAAAAAAAAAAAAAAAAGGCGGCAGCGTGTTAGTTCTGGCAGAAATACCCGAGACCACAGATGCATTTGCCCGCCTGCCCCCGCTGTTCTCTCTGTCTCCCTCTGGCCTCCTTCATACGATCTTGGCTTTGATACCACCAGCTGACTCCAGAGAGGCGACAGGCGACTCAGAGCGGATGGCCATCGGGGAAGGAGCCTGTAGATAACTCTGGAAAAGGGGGCCATTCTTGGATGTTACCAAGCTCTCGGCTCTGAGAACAAACAGGGCTGACACTGATCCAAACTTTGAAAAAACTTTTTAAAGAGCAACCTTGCCGACACGTTCAAGATGCGTATCTATGTATTTGATTTGTTCAAAATATGCTTAATGCTCAAAGGTTCCTTTTCCAATGGAAATAAACAAAAGGATCACTATTTAAATCAAATTTCAGCATTCAATACCTTCTCGAAGGATAAAGACAAAGAGTTTCTTGCCATGGCCAAAAGTCGGCCTTTGGGGAACCGCAGGAGCTGTGGCAGGTGTCACACTTCTCCTGAATGAGCCCGCAGGTACCTCGGAGGGGATGGAGGATGTTATTACAGGTGGATTAGTCACAGAGAGGTTAGTTGACTAGCTCTCAGAAACAGGAGCACTGAGTTAGTGGGAGACTACAAAGCATTTTGTTTCAACAGGGAAACTGCTAGAAGTGGAAAATCCTCATGGCTGCTCCTGCCAACTTGTGTGCAATATATGGCCTATTTGCAAAATATTGCACAAGAAATCTGGCCAGGACTCCAGGCTATTCCTTCCTTCCTTGCTTGCTCCTGTAGAGCCCCTCACCCCACACCCCACCCCCTGCCCCACCACAGCCATCCACTACCCTCAGCCAGCAGCAAGCAAACCCCGTGTCTTCCATTCATAAGGCAGCTCAGACTGGGATTGTCATAAACTTAGCTTCAGAAGGAAACCAAGCAAAAAGGTGTCCCCCCAATGACTGTGACAGTGAATTTCTGTCCTTGTATCACTGCTGATGTGGACCCTACCAGTTATCACCAGTGTGAGCTTCCTTGTTCATATGGCCGCTGGCTCTCTGAAGGGACCACAGTTGTGGGCGCAAGGAGGTGAGTACCGAGGGCACCGGATGTGGGCATGGGGACACCCACAATTCTATTGCATCATCTTTCCTCACACCTGGGGTCCACACCTGCACCTCTCAGCCTGTGGATTTTTCCCCCAGGCATGGGAGCATGTGCCCTGTCGCCCTCCAAACAGCGAGCTATTGCTTATTGCCCTCAACTGATAATGGGCAGGGCGCTGACAGATTAGTACTCCAGCTGCCTGGCCCTGGGTTGAGAGGCATATTCTCCCATCTCCTAGAGGTCCCAGTGATGCTGACTTCCAGTTGCTACAGTGGGAAGTAGCGTGCAAACACACCTTTCATTGGCTGACTTCCCTTCCTGTCTCACCTCCCTACTCTCTTGCCACTGTCTCCTAGGATCACTGTCAAATAATCGCTTGTACCCCTATTCTTGTCTCACATTCTGCTTTTGGGGGAACCTGAACAGAGCAACATGGGGTTCTCTATCACACAACCCTCTGAAGCTGCCGCCTCGGACCAGAGCACGCTCATATGGTTTAACTAGTAACTGTTAGTGTGTAAGCTCTCTTTCCGGAAGTGTCTGATCTGATGTCTGTGAACACCAGCACAACCCTGTCCATGGAGCTATGGGCTATGGGAAGAGCACTTTGGTACTTCCTTTTCCATACATGTTTTCCTCTCCCGACAGACAGCTCAGGCTTGTCGTTTGTAATGATTACTTGGCATCCTATTGTTCTCTTTCTCCCTGTAGGCAGAGACAGGGCCAGGGGCTGGCAGCCTGTCAGGGGCCCCATGCTCGCAAGAGTCCTGCACTTGTTTTCAGTGCTTGACTGTTGCCATCTTTGAATATTGAATTTTTCAGCAAGAAGCTTCTTATTTTCATTGTGCGGTGGGCCCTCGCATGGTAGAGATGGTCCTGTCTGCATCATTAAATGATGCTGACTGTTGAGCATTCCCCCACCTAATTTGCTTCCTCTTTAAATAGGCCAGGTTGCCAACAATCAGGGAAGATAATATTATCCAAATGGCCGAGACAAAAAATGATGCTATACTATGTTGGCAAGAGTAGGGGGAACAGGCGCTCTCATACACTGCTGGCAAGAATGTTAATTGTCCAGCCTTTTTTGTAGAACAATTTGACAATATCGTTACTAATTTAAAATGCCCATTCCTTAAATTAAATGGTTTCACAAAGAGGTCTTTTTCCAATAAATACACTTCTATGTTTCAAAGAAGTATGTACAAGGTAAAAAAGCAGTTGATTGTAAATAATCTAAATAAATATGAGTAGGGAATGGATTCAATAACATAGGGGATAATGACATCATTGAATACTATGCAACCATTAAAAAAATGGACTGATATGTAACCATCTCCACATACACTACAGAGTGAAAAATTAAGTCCAGCAGGGGGTGCACGCTAACCTACACTTGTATGGAAAAAAAAAAAAGATGAAAAGGGCTAAACACATTCTTTTTTTTTTTTTAATATTTTATTTATTTGACAGAGAGAAACACAGCCAGAGAGGGAAAACAAGCAGGGGGAGTGAGAGAGGGAGAAGCAGACTTTCCGCCGAGCAGGGAGCCTGATGTGAGACTCAATCCCGGGTCTCCAGGATCATGACCTGAGCCGAAGGCAGTTTCTTAACCAACTGAGCCACACAGGCGCCCTTAACACATTCTTAACACATGCATACACTGACTCTGGAAGGTCAAGAGGCTAGTTTCAAGACTGCTATGAAGAGGGAAGCTGGGGAATGGGAGACAAGGAAGAAGAACAACTGATTGTTCACTCCTTGGACTCTTTTTTGGTATTTTCTTTTCTTTTTCCCTGCATTTTTGAAATCAATTCCAAGCATCTGCTACTTTATGATGTCAAAAAAAAAAAAAAAAAAGAAAGAAAAAGGCAGGGGGGTAGGGAGACGGTAGAGCCAGCAAGAATGCTAGCTAGTGGGGTACCCGGCCAGCCAGGCAGCCTTTCTGCTCTGACTTCAAGTTTCTGGTCTGGAGCCAACAGGACTCCAGAAAAGCCCAGAGCTCATTTTTGGGTTGCCCAGTCAATTTGCTCCTCTCTCCTCTGCTGTAAGGTCTGCTGCTGTAAGGTCCCAAGTGACAAGTCTTTTTTAAAAATCCAGAGGAAATGAAACCTTTTTACTGTTCTTGATGAGTTTATACACTTTTCTCTGCTTTGAAAACAAGTGTATAAAGTGCTTGTGTCTACTTTTTACTTTTTCCCTTTTGCTGCCAGGAAGCTCACACATTCTGAGCCCAGTTATATGTTAGCCATGTGGATGGTAAGTTAAATGCTTTTCTCCTCTGGACTTGATTTTCTACCTCTGTTACATGTTCTTTGACCCTGATTCTCTATATTTGGATTGCTTTTATTGTAATGGGCAAAGATAGCATTTTGGATTTTCAACTGCTCTTTTCTTCTCCCTATAATTCCTTATTTCCTTGTAGCCCTGCTTTCCCTGCCCCCTCCCTCATTCAGTCCAGAGCAGAATAAGCCCAGGTGGCATCTGTGCCTGAGGGAAGGGATGTCACAGTAGGATGAGAAAAATCTCGTGAGTTTCAAAGCGAAAGCTCTGTGGGACTGTGGGCCTGAACGGTGTATTTGAGGAGGGAGATAATGAGTCCACAGAGCAAAGCTGGCTGAAGCTTCTAGGCTGGAGAGAGAGTGAGCAAAAGGCAGTTCAGAGTCAAGGGAACAGCAGAAAACCCAGCATGCCGAGAGATATCTGTCCCGGGGATGCCTGGGCCCTGCTTCCCACTCAAAATACAGAGAAAGCACACTGGTGGCAGAAGTGGCTGTGTGGTTAGCCAGCGGGGCCTGAGACCACCTCCCAGAGGGGCCTGCACCCTGGAGGGCACAGGACCCGTGCCCAGGTTCTGGGTGCACCCATCTAGATGGGTGCGGTGAGAGAAGGACAGGAGGGCAGTGTCTGTCATGAACCCAGGCCCAGGGCTGCAGCATGGCCACCCCAGGTGCCAGCCTGCAGGACAGGGGCTGAGGACAAGCGTCTGGCTGGCCCTGATGCCCTGTAGCCCCCAGATCTGAGAACAGCCCAGAGGAACAGTGACGGAGATCAACTTCCTGCCATAGAGCATAGAGCGGGACCTGGCTCCTCAAAGAAAGAAACGGTCCCCAGTCTGCAAAATGTTGAAACTCTGAGCCCCTCAAAGGAATGCAAAGGAGCAACAAATGAAGACAGCAGAAAGGAGCCTTATCCTAAAATGAACCCTTTCCAGACCCTTCGATAAGAGGGAACCCTGAGGGCAGACTGCCTCCTCCCCACCCCTCACCCCAGGAGTCCCAGGATTGTCCCTCTGATACAGGTAGAATTTCCGGGCTGGGGACACAACTAGATCTGTCTCCCCGCATTTTGATGAGCCAGGAAGCGATCTGACTCATTTCCTACCCTTCCTGGGTAACAAATGCTTTTTGAATAAACTGGGCTGCCACGGAGCACAGTTAATGGCCTGGAAGCTTCCCAGGTGCTTCAGGAAAGAAGAGGCCTTTTAACCATGGTTTTTGGCCTTCATAACTAATGTCAGCCTTAAATGCTATTTGGAATAACAAATGAATGCTTGTCTGACTCAGAGAGCTTTTGCTAACTGTGCTCCCAAGCTTTATTATTTCGCTGATGGAGACTGCTTTTGTCATCTGGAGCAGTCTGACCCTTAGTTTACCTGTCTTTCAAATGAGTGGAAGAATAATTTCTTCATGGGGGGCTGATGCTGAGCAGATGTTCGCAGGGCCCCTTAGGATCACCGGGACAGGTCTCTCAGTAGAACTGAGGTTGTTGTTATGTAATCATTTTCCCTTCTAGTTTTGATTAAAAAAAATGATCCATGTGCATCTATGTACACAAATGTGTCGATGCTAATGGGGGCATGCGCACTGGAGCCTCCTCCACACAGACCAGAGTGGGAGGAGGGGGTCCCCACAGCAAGGCTCTCTCGCAGCACCCCAGATTACACAAACGGAATACCTGGCGGGATGGGAGTGGGGGGATTTTCTTTTTTTTTTTTCCACGGAGATGGAGTTGTTCCTGACCCTGGTGCGTCACACGTTGTGGTGAGAGGGTGGCGAGAGGCAGCCTTATTTGCCGTGTGGCAGACTCTAGTGCCCTCTGCTGTCATTTGGGAAACAAACCCTTCTTGAGGGAGTCATCAACGTCCGCGGCAAGGAAGGAAAAAACGACTACTCTGGAACCAACGAAGTTTCCATCTGAATTTGGTTGGCCCTATTTGGAGTTGTTTGCGTCAGAGCACAGGTATCCCCCATGGAACCTGGCGTGTTCTGATACGCCCGCCCTGGCGCTCACCCCCCAGATGGAACTGAGGAGTGTTGGAACAGAAAAGCAATCTGACCGAATATCAAGACTCCCAGGGACTGGAACAGAGTGCCAGCGCATTTTTGGAGAGATGGTTAAGAGGGGAGTCTTGGATGGAATAGATAACAGACCCGCGCTGTTGTGTTCTGAGGGTTCCTTATTCATTTTCAAATTTGCTTTAGTGTTAGTGTTTGTCCATCAGGCAAGGCAAGGACGCTAATACGGCCCACGGTGTGGCATTCTTCGGTGGATGTGCCCCTGCCGCCCGTGTGCCTCTCTGTAACACCTCGGTATGGCTCAAAGATCGAGTGTTCATTTACTCTGTAAGTGAACAGGATATTTGCCCATTAATTTCCACTCCAGTGCTCTAAGCCCCATATAAGGCACGGTTAATATAATCTCACTTTAGATGACACTCGGAGGAGCAGGAAGACAATTTGTGGGGGGAAAGGAATAAGAGGCAGTGCGCATTTAACGGGAATGTTAATATTTACTCGTTGCCACACTTGGTATCTGGGAGGCTGCAAAGTCACTAAGTGGGGATTACATCTTCAATTAAGTAGTGGTAGCGGGGGAGTCAGTGATGTTTCACAGAGGGAAACTGCCGAAATCATACTTTAAGGAGAATAATTTTTTTAAAAGCTACAAAAAAATTGGAATAAAAGCCCGAGGGGAAAAAATAGAGGGAACATTTCTGTTTAGGGAATCCTAATATTTTGGCTGAACACATTATGTAAAATTAAATACTATTTTAAACCAAGGAGATATAATATCTAATTAAGTTTTTGTGGTTGATGGGCTGAGAGAGGATTGTGAATGTGGCATCCACTGAACTGAAAGAAGTAGAAAAATTAAATAACACTGTTCTATAGTGACTTTCACCCAGACATCGAAGCAGACTTCCATATTTCGCTTTTACTCTGCCCCCTACCTAGGACTCACTGAAGGCATGAAAGAGAAAATGAAAATGTGCACAATGAGCTCATTAAGCCTTATAACTACCCTGAGGAGTAGGAATCAAGAGTTGTTAGCCTCATTTCTGAGCTGTGACCGTGGGTTCCGTGGAGGACAAGGGATTCTCATCCGGGGGCATCCTGTGAGTCCAGGAGTGGAGACAGAATAGAACCACTGTCGTCCAGCTCTACCTGGAGGTTTCTGATCCAGAATGCTCTCTGCTCTACAGTAAGAAGAATGTCAAACTTTGGGATGTGGACCCTTCTGTTACTGATCAGAATGACCAGGAAGCCCTAAGATGCTAAAGCTATTTGGAGTCTTGGAGGAATTTCAGTGTAAAGTATGTAGAAGCCAAAGACAAAAGATCAGTTTTTAAAGGATGTTGTCTTCTGAGACTAATTATTACATTAAGATATTTTCAAATACTTTATAAAATAGTTTTAAACATATAATCATATGTGATTTTCAATGGGTGATTTTTTTTAAAAACTTCACTTGAATATTTATGTATTTTAGAAAGAACGTGTGCACAAATTGAGGAAGAGCAGAGGCAGAGAGAGTGGGGAGGAACGGCAGAGGGAAAGACCCTCAAGCAGACTCTCCACTGAGCAGGGAGCCCGATGCAGGGCTCAATCCCAAGATCCTGAGATCATGACCTGAGCTGGATGCTAAATTGACTGAGCCACCCAGGCAGCCCCATCAGTGGACTTTCTTAAACCAAATTGAAGTACCTACAGAATCCCGAAAGAGAACATGGACAAAGAACTCCACATGTGAAGGAGACTTAATATTTCCATCATATATTATTAGTTTTTCCCTTAAATTTACCATCATAAATGTACAACTATAGAACTAGCCACCATTTTTTAAAAGTTTAAACTTTGGTAATATCTATTTTGCATATCATTCCTAAGATAAATTGAGTAGGGCCACATTTAATATGGGGGTGGGGAAGAACTCTTGGGACATCTTCATATCAAGTGGAAAGAAATTTGGTCAGAAGGCTATTTGAAAGGAGAAGAGTCAAATTGCAATTTGGCGATAAAGAAGTAGTTTAAATAATTGAAAATGAGGAATGAGCTTTGAGAAGTCGCTCTTCGGTGGTCGTTTTTGTTTCAATTGCCACAAGCGAGAAGTAGGTTTTAAAAATAGATCACCAGGGCAGAGCAAGTGTCTCTGACAGGCACTTGCAGGCAGGATTCTAGAAATTCCAATCATTTAACAAATTGCACCATTAAAAGTCATAATAGGTCTAAAAGCCATTCTTAAAAGAACTTACTAAGTAATTTGACCTACATAATCATCTTGTTAAATTCATTTGATATCATGAGACAGTTAGTGAAATATGCATAGTACATTATATTAAAGAGAAAAGTACCCTTCAATTGTTATCTGATGTGCACTTTGCAATCGCAGCTATTAGTTGTCTATAAAACTCCTAGACATGATTTGATTTGATTTTATTACTGTTATATCATTTTACTTTGTAACGTACAGGGGCGGAGATTACAGGTCGGCTATTGCTTACTAGGAAATATTTAACGAAGGATGTTTTATTTATTAGCATAAAGAGACACAGTGGATTATTGGGTGATTAAAGTGACGATGTGGCTACCATACTTGTCAAAGGCATAGCTCTAATTCAATAGCAAGGTGAAGGAAAGCAAATGGGAACTAGGGTAATCTAGGGAGGGAAACGAAACAGCAGAGACTTTGAACACAGAAACAAACTGAGGGACTTGGAGGGAGGGGGGTGGAGGGATGGGAGAGCCTGGTGGTGGGTACTGGGGACACCTAAAGCGTGGAGCACTGGGTGTGGGGAATGGGGAATGAACCTTGAAACACTGGAAAAAAAAATTTTAGTAACAATAAAAAAAAAATAGCAAGGCGACAGTAAGTCTCTGCGTTGATCTATGCCTGAGCAAACTAGCTCTGAAGGCAGGACATTGTCCACTTAAAAGGATCTTTGTAAATTTCTATAATTGCACATTATCAAAAGCAAACAGCAACAACAAACCCACAGAGTGATTTATCAGTTGTAAGTTTACTTTCTATCTGCCACAAGCCCCTGCGTTTTATCTTTTGCATTCCTAACATCCCAAATCAATAACAGAGAACGATATTTAATGTTACTAATCTATGTGGGAAACAGAATATTTTTACATGAAGTAAATCAAGAAGAGAATTCAATAAAGGGAACAAAGGAAGAAAGGAACTAGCATTTTTTGACTGCCTGCTTTGTGCCAGACTCTGTGCTAAGTGATCTACAAAGACTAGCAGACTATCTCATTTAATCCTACAGAAAGCTGCAAAGTGAATGAAGAAATATTTATTTTAAAATTTGAATTGCACATGTTTACTACTTTTTCCCTTTATTTTCCTTTGGTTTAATGTCACTTAAGCCCACAAGTAATACATATCATCAGAACTACTTCACACCTGGCTGGGGGAGGAGGGAAAAGCTGCTAATATCACTTGTCAATGAACACATTTACTGCAATTAGTATCTATTTTATCTATTTTTAACTCTTGCTCAAAGAATACTTAATCAGAATTTTATTCTGCATATAATTAGGCATAAGTATATCCTTCCTGAAATGCCAGCTCTTTGCTACTCATTGTGAATTTAACGAAAACTTATAAACTATAAATGGTGTCACTTAAATCATCCATTTGTTAATATTTGTTAATTGCATTATTTGTATTTCAGAAAAAACGTAGTGCTAATTCAAGGTAAAATATTACAGAGTCTGATTTGTTTTAGGTTGCAGGATAAGATATGGTACAGACCTTTTCTTAGTTATTTTAGAATGCTAAGAGCTAAAATTGACCCGGTACATCATAAACCTTCCCTGGGCCTTAGGAGCAGTTTAGTTTCACAGCGCCCTCTGCTGTACTCTGTAAGTTTAGCACTCTTCCAACTCGGGCAGCTGAAATCAGCCAGGAAGGCAACCCAACAGCCAGGGTGGGTCAGGGTCAAGTCCTCAGCCATCAGGGTTCCAGAACTTGAATACTGACTGAGAACCCAGATCCCAGCAGGCTTAGAAAACTAATGTACTTGAAGGAACTCCCAGGAATTCTCTTTCCATCTCCATCCTCTTCCCCATGCTACGGGGGCCCCCTGTATCCAGCTGCCTCCACATCTGAAGGGCATTTTGCATTTTGCACATCCAAGAAGGCAGACCTGTCGTTTCACCATTCCCAGCCCAAACATCCCTTACCTCTAGGTCTTCTCATCTCTGTTCATGGATCACTGTACCTTCAGTCCTGAAACCTAGGAATTATCTGGAATTTCTCTCTTTCCCTCACCTGGCACGTGGCAGGCCCTTCAGAAACTACCTGTGGAATGAGCAAGGCAGATAGAGAATGCAGAATTTCAGGGTATTAACTCACCACGGAAAACAGAAAAGCATCTGTGAAAGCAGGAATAATGTCACCGTGTAATTTCTAGGTAGGCAGACCTACAAGGAGAGAGGACAACAATTTACCTTTTTCTGTACATCTCTTATGTAAGTATGATTGGCTCTCTTGATTTCCACAGCCTCCATCAGACCAGGTAGGAAATAAGTAAGAGACCTGGTTTTAGGTTTCTAAGGGATAAGCACATTCCTTCCTTGTTCTTTGAAATCATATCCGGTTATAGTTTCTTGGAGTGGAACCGGACTGCTGCCAAGCCCACCTCATGACGTTATTTCACATCTTCATGTAGCTGCTATGTGTACTCATGTGTGGGATCTTCCTACTGTCACTTGCTGAGGGTAATTTTTCCCTGTTCTGAGAGACCTATGTGGTGCCTTTGACCACTACTGTTTACCAATCAGACTTGCCAATCAAAATTTGGCATACTTGCCAATCAAGGTATCTTCTAAATTATCTTGGTTAGTTCGATTTAAACAGAACCCATTAATATATAAACTCATAGTATACATTTTGATAATACATAGGAATTCAAAAAATAAACATCAGGCAAATCCTACCAACCAGGAATAACTTCTATCAACATTTGGATGTATTTTTTAGCTAGAGTTTATTTTTTAGAACAGTTTTCAGTCCACAGCAAAAGGAAGTGGAAGATACAGAGATTTCTCATAAACTCCCTGCCTGCTCCATATCCAGCCCCACATCCCCATTATCCACATTCCCCACCAGAGTCAGTATTTCTCACAATCTGTGAACCTACACGAGACAGCATGGTCAACCACAGTTCCTAGTTTACATTGACGTTTACTCTTGGTGTTGTACAAATCTGTGGGTTTGACAAATATATAAGGTCATGTATCCACCATGATAGTACCATACAGAGTAGTTTGATATATAAAAATAGCCCTGAAAATCCTCTGCGTTCCTCTTATTCATCTCTTCTACCTAACCTCCAGCACCACTGATCTTTTCATCTTCACATACATTTTAGTCTCCTCTATGTATATGTGTGTATATTAATATCACTACAAAAGTGACCACATACAATGCATGTACTTTATTTTCTGTTTTGTTTTCTTTTTAAACTTTTAAAGCTTTATATGATGGAAATTCTTCCATCTCCATCATATATGGAGTCTCCAGCTGCCCAACACCTGACTTCAATAATTATCAACATTTTGTTAATTGTATTTCATCTCCCTCTACTAGCTTGCTTTTCTTTTTTCCTGAAATATTTTGAAATAAATCCAAAGAATCATGTCATTTCACCCATATTGCTGAAATGTGTGTGTGTGTGTGTGTGTGTGTGTGTGTGTGTGTGTGTATATATATATATATATATATATAGAGAGAGAGAGAGAGAGAGAGAGAGAGAGAGAGAAATACATATATAAATGCCCTTTAGGGTGCCTGGGTGGCTCAATGGGTTAAAGCCTCTGCCTTCGGCTCAGATCATGATCTCAGGGTCCTGGGATCGAGGCCCACATTGGGCTCACTGCTCGGCAGGAAGCCTGCTTCCTCCTCTCTCTGCCTGTCTCTCTGTCTACTTGTGATCTCTCTCTCTGTCAAATAAATAAATAAAATCTTTAAAATTCCCTTTTCTTTTTACGTAACATCATGAATATGTCACTCACTATGGTTTATAACATTATTTTTCACAACTGCAAATATCCTCATTGCATGTGCTGCAAGCTTTGAGTCCATCTCTGATTATTTCCTTAGGATACATCTCTATAAGTAAACAATAGGATCAAAGGGTACGAGTTTTAAAGGCACAAAAAACGTGGTTGTATCAACTTACCTTCCAATCAGTGGGATGGGAAAGGGCCTGTTTCCTCGAACCCTTGAGGTGTTACCAACTATATGGGTCAACGTGCCATTGCAGATAATAAAATCTACTCTAGCTGGAAGCCAAGATTTATTATTAGTTATGACAAAATTACTAGAAGATTCGGAAGAGTTGATTGAGCTCCCAGGAATGAACTCCAGAACCATAGTGTGGAGTTGGCTCACCAAGGCAGCCACCTCTGTCAACTTTGGGAAGATAGGAATAAAGAAGTTGTCATCACAGTTGCAAGCTCTAGGTTCCTAGGGCCTTTCTCATGGTTTACACTATTAGAATGGATGCCTCTCCACCTTCCCAACAAAACTGGAATTGGACCCTGGGTCTTCTACTACAAATGCCATGGAGGTCCAAATGCCTCTATGATCTTTCTTGCTAGCAGAAGCAGAAAAATTATAGTTTGTGTCTTAGAATACTGGTTCTTATTGTCCACATTTCATATGGACACACTGCTAGCTTGAAGGTAGGTCATCTGAAAAATTCCAGCTCTATGAGAGTCTGGGAAATGCAGTAGTTTTGCTTTCCAGTTTTTGGCAGGCAGTAAGCCCTGACACAAAATCGCTAAATGGAGTTGAATGAGCCAATAGGTAATATCTGCTACAGTCCACCATTTGGCAACACAGCATCTGTATATAGTGTTCTGCCAATAAATCTTCCAAACAAAGGGGCACCTGAGTGGTGCAGTAGGTTAAGAGTCTGACTCTTGGTTTCGGCTCAGGTCCTGGTGATCTCAGGGTCATGAGATTGAGCCCCATGTCGAGCTCTACTCTCAGCATGGAGTTTGCTTGAGAGTCTCTCTCCCTCTCTCTGCCCCTCCCCCTCATGCTATCTATCTAAGATAAATAAATAAATCTTTAAAAAAAATCTTTCAGGGGTGTGTGGGTGGCTCAGTCGGTTAAGCATCTGCCTCAGGAATAGGTCATGATCCCAGGGTTCTGGGATCAAGCCCCAAACTGGACTCCCTGCTTAGTGGGGAGCCTACTTCTCCCTCTTCCTCTGCTGCTCTCCCGCTCTCTCTTTCTCTCAAATAAATACATAAATAAAATCTTTTCGAAAAAATTTTCCAAACAAAAATAATAGCCAGACCAACATACTTTCTGAATGGACTCATAACTCATACAAACAAAAATTAGCTTATCCCCAAACAGAAACCCAAATGTCACTACTTCTATCTCTAAGTGATGTTCATTCCTCTTCTGGTATAACCACATATTGATATTCTGTAATCTAAGTGCTAAATGATAAACTCTGTATTAAGTATTTGAACTTGCTGTATGTCATGTAGTAAGTGAAAGGGGGGGGACACAAAATAGTATTATGTATAAAACTTGTGACCATGGATCTCATTTCCTCAACTAGTCATGAGATATCCAATGCCAGTCAATATTCAATGTTTTACAACTGGTTTATTTGATTCTGAATCCAAACATGGCTGTGTGGTTTCATGAGTTTCTTTTATTCATCACAGGCCCCACCCTTCTTTTATGTGCTTTGATTTGTTGGAGAAACCAGGTTATTTTTTTAATTGTGGCATGTTTCACATTATTTGGTTAATTGCTTTTTCTTGATATTATTGAAATTATTCTACTATACCATGTATCTCCTGAAAGCTAGTAGCTATTCTAAAGACCCGATTAGTCTGAATTTTGTTTGTTGACAAGAGGAGCTCATGAGCACCCTTGGGTAAATTCTATTGCATCATATTGTCTGTTACCCTTCTTTCAGAGAATCTAAGATTGGTCAGTGGGTTCAAGTGGTGTGGCTCCGGTCCCTCCACTGTAAAGATTCTAAACAATTATCCTAATTATATAAAAGTTCCTTGGGGTGCCTTGGTGGCTCAGTTGGTTAAGCAACTGCCTTCAGCTCAGGTCATGATCCCGGAGAACCGGGATCGAGCCCCACATCGGGCTCCCTGCTCGGCGGGAAGCCTGCTTCTCCTTCTCTCACTCCCCCTGCTTGTGTTCCCTCTCTCGCTGTGTTTCTGTCAAATGAATAAATAAAATCTTTAAAAAAAAAAGTTCCTTGAGGTCATGAACAGGACCTATTATTTCATTAAGGATCAATATTGATGATTTGCTTCATTCTACTAAATTCATGAATCACTGTAGATCTATACCTCTGGCCATCTCTTTTTTTAGGCAAAATGAAAGACCAAGTATGTATATAAAATCCTATATATAATAGGAGACATCATTGTCTGTTATTCCCCAATTAAGGCTATCAGATTAACAAATAAAAATATAGGACATCCAGTTAAATTTAATTTCATAATTTAAAAAAATTTAAGTGTGCTTACTTTAATTTTTTAAAATATTTTATTTATTTGAGAGACAGTAAGAGTGAGAGAGATCACAGAGGGAGAGGGAGAAGCAGGCTCCCCATTGAGTGGAGAGCCCGATGTGGAGCTCGATTCCAGGACCCTGTGATCATAACCTGAGCCGAAGGCAGGCAGTTAACTGACTGAGCCACCCAGGTGTCCCCCAAATAATTTTTTAAATAGGCAATATTCTTTTTTTTTTTTAATATTTTATTTATTTGACAGAGAGAAACACAGCCAGAGCGGGAACACAAGCTGGGGAAGCGAGAGAGGGAGAAGCAGGCTTCCTGTCAAGCAGGGAGCCCGATGCGGGAATCTCCGGGATCATGACCTGAGCCGAAGGCAGTCACTTAACCAACTGAGCCACCCAGGTGCCCCAAGAGGCAATATTCTTAAAGAGGGGTTAACTTGCGGATGGTATCATTGCTTCTTCTAATTATTGTCATATGGTAGGCCAGAAAAAAGATAACAGGAAAAAATTATCACACCTAGAAAACAGATAAAGAATTCAAATAGCATAAGCTGGCTTTAGTACACTCCTAATGTAAAGGCATTAGTATTTCCTCCCTCCCTTCCTTTTTTCCTTCCAGTCCATGAGTTAGGGGAGCATGCAAAAGTAACATTAGTTCCTTACCCTTGAGAAACTTACTGTGAGAAAAGAGAGTCATATAAATCCAGTAAAACATGGTGAAGTTTATTATTGGAGGTCAGTGGAAGGAAGTCCCTTCTTCTAACTAGGTTAAGCCTCACTGCAGCAAAATTTCTCCATCCTGAAGGAAGCTGTTTGGGGACATCCTGAAACCCATATATAGTACATCTCAGCCATTTGATTGTCATCTCCACCTGTGGTGGTCATTACATTTGCTCTCATTGAACTCTGCTCTCCTCTCTATAGCTGGAAGTCTCAAGCAAGGGCATCATGAGAAAATGGATTTAAAATATGTAATAACAGGGGCACCTGTCTGACTCAGCCAGCAGAGCATGCGACTCTTGATCTCAGGGTTGTGAGTTCAAGCCCCACACTAGGCATGGAGACTTACTTAAAATTTTTAAAAAGTAGGGTTCCTGGGTGGCTCAGTTGGTTAAGTGTCTGCCTTCGGCTCAGGTCATGATCCCAGGGTCCCAGGATCAAGTCCCACATTGGGCTCCCTGCTCAGCAGGGAGCCTGCTTCTCCGTCTGCCTTTTACCCTGCTTGTGCATGCTCTCGCTTGCTTTCTCTCTCTCAAATAAGTAAATCTTTAAAAAAATATATGTGATAATATAAGACTGAGGAGAGATGGCAGTTTAGGCTCATCCTTTGACTTAGTCTCCTATTTTATATTGCATAGTCTTTGCATAGCATCGTTTTCAATTAAATACAGTTCAACAAATCTTTTTTTTAAAGATTTTATTTAATTGAGAGAGAGAGAGAGAGAGAGAGAGAGAGAGAGAGAGCTTGAGAGGAGGAAGGGTCAAAGGGAGAAGCAGACTCTCTGCTGAGTAGGGAGCCTGATGCGGGGACTTGATCCAGAGACTCCAGGATCATGACCTGAGCCGAAGGCCATTGCTTAACCAACTGAGCCACCCAGGTGCCCAACGAATCTTTTTTTTCTTTAAATTTTAAATTTTATTTTATTTTTTCAGTGTTCTGAGATTCACTAAGTCTCTTCAGATAATGCCAAAGTGAAATAGTGGGAAAAACATTTAATTCAAAGAAAAGTTTTTCAAAATCTTCTTTGGGTTGGTGGACTGAAAATATAGGATGATGATAGGGAAGAGGCAGTAAGTTCTGATGGATTGATTATATTTATCCCATTTTATGCATTTATATAAAATCATTTTTCTTTATTTCTAATAAGTTAACATAGGAGAGAAGTGCTTGCCAAAATGTCCTACTCCCTTTGTAGAAAGCATAGTCTGTTGGCTAATGATCTGATGGCAGCTCAATAACAGAGGTAAACACATGGCTTAGGAGGCAAGCAAAGGTCTCTCCCTTTCACTAGCTATGTTCTGGGGAAGTTACTTGTTTGATCCCATTTTCACACCTGCAAAATGGGGATTGTTATGGGTTGAATTGTGTTCTTCCAAAACTCATATGTTGAGGTCTTAGCCCTGAATGTGACCTTATTTGGGAATAAGGTTGTTGCAGATAAAATTAGTTAAGTTAAAATGAGGTCATAATGGAAAATGGTGGGTCCCTAATCCAACACAGCTGAAGTCCTTATTAAAAAGGGATATTTGGGGGTGCCTGGGCAGCTCAGTCGATTAAGCATCCGACTCTTGATTTTGGCTCAGTGGTATCGAGCCCTGCATCAGGCTCCACACTCAGCAGGGAGTCTGCTTGAACATTCTCTCCCTCTGCCCCTCCCCCTGTTCATTCTCTCTCTTTAAAATAAATACATAAATCTTAAAAAGGGGACATATTTGGACACATACACACACACAAGGAGAATGACAAGAAGATGGAGGCAGAGATGAAGATGTTTCTAAAAGCCAAGGTACCATCCCTGCCAACACCTCAATCTCAGACTTCCTGCCTCCAGAACCATGAGACAGGACATTTCTGTTCTTAAGCCACTCAGTCTATGGCATTTCATTACAGCAACCCTTGTAAACTAATAGAGATTAAAATAGTTCCAGCCCCACAGAGTTGTAATGAGGATTAAATGAGATGATGCACAGGAAGTATTTAATACAGAGTTAGGTCCATAAAAAGTACTTTAAAACTGGTTGCTATTATTACTGTTTAGAGTAGATTAATAGACTCAACCAACAACAAACATATCTACTGGAACAAAACATACCCTGAAGTTGCCTCTTCAATATTCACTAAATGACCTAAGAGGATCCTGAATTTTCTAGCCATGCCCCTTGGGTAGGACTGACCCCTTCCTCAATTCCAGGATGGGTTCTGAGTGGCTTAAACCCTTCACTGTAATTCTCCTCCCATTTCCATTCCCACAGGGACTGTATGATATGGACAGGTAACCTAGGCCTGAGCCAATCATCACAGCATTTCTCAGGCCATAGATGGGGTACCGGGGAATCTGTGACCTAAGAATTAAATTAGAGAAAAATCCCTAGACTTTTCTTTGACAGTTTGATGAAGGATGTCTCTACCCTCTCAACCCTCAGCTCCAGATATAAACAGAAAGTTTCTCTGTGTTGGTCTTATGAGGGAATTCAAACCATGAACAGAGCTGATGAGGGTGCAGCAAAGAGATTTTAAATTATAGTGACCTTGATGATATCTTATACCACTGTTCATCAAATCCCATCTGAATGCTGCTTTGTATCTTTTTTTCCCTGGCTAGTTTGAGTTTGAGTTGGGTTCTCTTGTGAATGTGGCATATTTTGTGAGCAGGACTTGGTAGGAGAGAAGCAGAAAGCAGCTTTATTCTTTCTTATCACTTACTCTTTAAACCTACTTGGTCCATTCTATATTTTCTATCTGTATGGTATACTGAGCAGATCACTTAGATTTTCTGTTACTTTCAGGTATTAGAATAGTCTCATTTCAGGTGCCAAAAATCTGGGTGGGTTTAAGTCAGAGCTTCAATTTCTGGTGTAGATGAAATCTTCTGAGGCCCACATAGGCTTAAAACCTGTGGGAGGGAAGAAAAAGGGTGCTTTTTGTTTGGTTGGTTTTTTTCTATTTCTTCATTCACTCTATTTCTCTATGCTTCTTGCTGCTTCTGGGTGCCTCCAGTCAGGATGGAAAGGAGGGATGGGAGGAAGCAAAGCAGGGTCTAACTTGATGGTGGTGGTTTAATCTAGCATCGCTTTCCTTCTGTAGCAGTTGCCCAAATGCTGGCCTTGGGTCTCATGGGATGCTTTCATGACTTCTTCACAAACAGCCCCTGATATGGCACAATTGCTGGGTTGGGCACTATACTCTTTGGTTCACCTTTCAGAGGTCACTCCCCTCAGCATCTCTTCATCTCTCCATGAACTGACACAGAGCAATTTCTAGGACAAAAGAAAGCAAAGTGTAAAGAGTGCCCATAGTATGCTACCTTCTGTGTAGTGAAGAAGGGGAAAATACAAAACTATGCACCTATCTGCTCAGGGATGCCCTGTGAGCCATGTGGAGCTAGGCAAAAGGAACACATGCACCCTTGGCTCTAATGGAAACAAACTCATAAATATTCCTCAAAATCTACTTCTTCGTTTATATTGTTTTCAGTTGAGAGAACTGCTATGTTTGATCACTTATTTTATTATTTTTTTTCTAAGTAGGCTCCATATCCAATGTGGGGCTCAAATTCATGACCTCAAGATCAAGAGGCGCATGCTCTATAGACTGAACCAGCTCGGTGCTCCTTGATCATTTCTTCTGACCAAGTGGCAACCTTAAATAATTTTTAATTAACTTAAGCTGAAGTAAAATTATAGTAAAATCTGTTTTTGGTATAAATAAAATATTTAAGGGGTGTCTGGGTGGTTTAGTGGGTTAAAGCCTCTGCCTTCAGCTCAGGTCATGATCTCAGGGTCCTGGGATCAAGCTCCCCATCGGGCTCTCTGCTTAGCACCGAGCCTGCTTCCCTTCCCCCTCTGCCTGCCTCTCTGCCTACCTGTGATCTATCTCTCTGTCAAGTAAATAAATTTTTAAAAATCTTAAAAAAATAAAATATTTAAATTAAAAATAATGTCGTGAGGAGCAACAGTGGTGCAAGATGGCACCCACCATGGGCTGGGACGATTTATGAAAACCAAATATACAGCATTAAATACCTTAAATACCCCCCAAAGAACCCCCCTTGTAATATCTGTAACAAAAATGAATATGAATGGAGTTAATAGTTCCGATGGAGTGGTGGACTCAAGAGCCATATCAGTGCTGGCAAAATGGTAGAATTCATATAGCATCAAAGTTGCAAGATGTCTAATGAAAACATGAAACTCCCTTAGCTGCCTGGAAGACAGTGTTATAGCAATTAATTTAAAATAAAAACCACAGTCCCCCATTCTATTTAAGCAATCTTCATTTTTCCACAGCAGTACATTTTCTAGATATACCTTGTAGACCTCAAAGTACTGGAAAGAAAGCTTCCACTCAAAGGCAATTTATCTTAAGATACTGTAAACAATACTAATTTTTTGTCTATTTGAAATATATGTTGTGCTATAAAAAATAAAATAATGTATTATTCTACCTACTTTTTAATTTTCAATATTTTTTCATCTGCCTTAATGTTCTTGAGGAATAGCAGTCATTAAAAACTACTTAAAAACATGTACATGAAGGCACATATTTTTCCTTTTGCTTCAGGTTCCAATATGGCTCAGCTCTGTGGTCATATTTATTCAAATATTTGATGTCTTATCATCACAGATTTTTTTGTATTAGTTTTATATTAAAAATATTGCCTTAAAATATTATTTTTTTAAAAGATTTTATTTATTATTTTGAGAGAGAGACAACATGAGTGGGGGATGGGCAGAGGGGGAGGGAGAGTGAGAATCCCAAGCAGACTCTGCACTGAGTGCAGAACCCAATGTGGAGCCTGATCCCACAATCCTTGAGATCATGCCCTGAGCCGAAACAAAGAGTCAATGTTTGTTTATTTGTTTTTTTGTAAGACCTCATTTTTTAAAGATTTTATTTATTTATTTGACAGAGAGAGAGATCACAAATAGGTAAAGAGGCAGGCAGAGAGAGAGGAGGAAGCAGGCTCTCTGCTGAGCAGAGAGCCCAACACTGGCCTCGATCCCAGGACCCTGAGATCATGACCTGAGCCGAAGGCAGAGGCTTTAACTCTTTGAGCCACCCAGGCGCCCTGTTTGTTTGTTTTTAAGATTTTTATTTATTTCTTTGACAGAGAGAGAGAGATCACAAATAGGTAGAGAGGCAGGCAGAGAAAGAGAGGGAAGCAGGCTCCCTGCTGAGCAGAGAGCCCGATGTGGGCCTAGATCCCAGGACCCTGAGATCATGACCTGAACCAAAGGCAGAAGCTTAACCCTCTGAGCCACCCAGGTGCCCCAAGAGTCAATGCTTAACCGACTGAGCCACCCAGGCCATCACTAACATCTTATTTATTTTGACTACAGATTCCTCCCTGTTTAATTCTGTGCCAAGGTGAGTTTCTCACCCTAACGTGGTCTCTGCATCTCAACTGTGCAAAAAGAAGTGCAAAAAGGATAAACTAAAAACTAATAAGATTGGTTAGGTACAAGCAGAGGATGGGGATAGGATAGAAAGGATAAGGACACCTCTCTGGCAATCCTTTTTATTTATCCTCTGACTTTTAGAGCCATGCAAATGTTTCACATACTAAAAATATAAACAAAATATAATCAATAAAGATGAAATAGAGCCCCAAATGGAATATATAGGAAAACCTAACTGTATCGAACACATAACCATTCTGGGGGTGACAGCAGAAAAGAATGAACCTAAGTAACTTTGGGAAAGAATATTTTGACTCTATACACACTAATATGCTCTAAAGCCAAAGGGAAAAATACTTTACTTAGTAGTTTGTTTTTTATCACAGATATGGATTAGTACTCTGAAGCTACTTCATGTATATTGAAGCCAGTAAGTAAATATATCATGGAGAGTGAGAGCCAGGTTACTCACTGTCAGAGAAAGCAGTTAAAATAAAGGGAAAGGCTGAATGAAACCTATGATGTAGGTTTGGAATTGGAGATATAAACTAATAGTGTGTGTGTGTGTGTGTGTGTGTGTGTGTGTGTGCATACAATACATGCAACACATGCACACACTTACAGAGAGATGACCTCTTAACTACCAACAAGCACATCTAGTACCTATCTTTTGATTTCTAAATATCACTACCAGTGAAAGGATCTTTTTGCTTACTGGAACCTTGGGCACAATGACTTCCTGGTCCCCTACAAGCCCTGTGTTCCCTTCATTTACCTGCTTCTTTTCTCTTCCTTGCCAGAACATCATTCTCTGCATTGATGCTTCAGGAGTCGGTTCAAATGTCACCTCCTCTGAAAGGACTTTTTACTTCTCCTGAGTTGGAAATGAACTGTTTCTGAATCCCAAGGCATGCCATCTAGTTTGTACACTCTTGAAACATGTAAGTTTATTGAAATTCCTCAATAAAGCTATAATGAAAAAAGAATTGACAGTAGCATCTGCTGGCATGGAGGAGAAGCCACTGGTACTCTCAAACACTGATTGCGGAAATGTTAATTGTTCCAACTCCTTAGAAAAGCAGTTTGGCCCCATTAAAAAAAAAAGTTAAACATATTATTGTCACATAACCCAGCAATCTCATTCCTGAACAGTTACCCAATATTTTTCAAAAGATTTTATTTAATCTGTCAGAGAGAGAGGGGCTGGGGAGAGAGCGTGAGTGTACACAAGCAGGGGGAGTGGTAGGCAGAGGGAGAAGCAGGCTCCCAGCTGAGCAAGGAGCCTGATGTGGGACTCAATTCCAGGATCCTACGGTCATGACCTGAGCTGAGGCAGATGCTTAAGCCGTCCAGGTGTCCCCAGTTACCCAATTTTTAATTAACATTTATATTGACACAGATATTAGTATAAGAATGTACATGGTGGCTTTATTTGTAAATGCTAAAAACTGGAAACAACTCATAAATCCTTCATCTGATAAACAGATAAACTGCAGTATATGTAGTATAGAATATTGCTTAGCAGTAAAATAATAAACAACTGATACATGGGTGCACCCCAAATTCATTATGCTAAGTGAAAGACTCAAAAACCAATGTACTGTATGATTTCATTTATATGACAATTTAGAAAAGGTGAAAACTATAAGGAGAGAAAAAAGATTAGTGATTGCCGGGAGCTAGGGGTGGTGGGGTGAAGTTGACTACAAAGAGACCAGGAGATTTTGGGGGTGATGAAACTGTTCTCTACATTGACTGGCATAGTACTTGTACAACCTTCATGCATTTGCAAAAACTTGTAGAACCATACCCTAGAAAAGATAAATTTTACTGTGTATCAATCATCTCTTTCAAAAAAAGCAATAAAACAAAGCTATGGTATTGGCTTGGAGGTTGAATTTTTAAGAATACATGTATGTTTAAAAATGTTTATTATTTGGGGTGACTGGGTGGTTTAGTTGGTTAAGTGTCCACTCTTAATTTCAGCTCAGGTCATGATCTCAGGTTCATGGGACAGAGCCCTGTGTCGGGCTCTGCCCACACACAGCAAGGAGTCTGCTTGAGATTCTCTCTCCCTTTGCCCCCCACCCCTGCTCACATACACACACTCTCTAAAATAAATAAATAAATAAATAAATCTTTAAAATATAGCATGTTTATCATTTTACTGTCTACAGCATTGAAAAACTAAAAATAACCCCAATATCCAATAATGGAGAAGCGGTTAAATAAATAGTGTACAAGACAAGTGCAAATTAAATCTACAACCATATTATCTATCTATAAAATGGGCAAAAATCCAAAAGTTCCACAACATACTCTATGATATTGTGAGGAAACAGACAAGTGGGAATACAAAATTGTACATCTCATATAAAGGGGACTAGACAACATCTAGCAAAAATCATATGCACGGTAGAGCTGTAAGCCTGTTGTCTTCATGTCTGATACTGCAACTTGAATTCTGCAAGGCAGTCAGTCAGGAAGCATAGATGGATAGAAAATGAGGCAGCTTAAGGACAAGCCATCCATGAACATGAGCTGAAACCCCTGAGGAAAGACCTAAACTGATGCCAGTTCTCACTACCTCCAACCTTGAGGAACTGGGTGTCTCGCAGAAGGTGGTTTCCTTGTCACTAAGCTAGACATCCACAAGTCCTAGGAGTTGTAGAAACTGAATGATGATGCAAGGGGAGGTGGGACCGTGGTAGGCCTGGATTTTGCCCTGTGCCAAACTAGTGAGTCAGGAAATAAGCCGCCATGTGTTTGCTGCAAAAGTACCTATCCCAACCTTCTGGGCATGAAAACCGAAATAGCTGCTGCTTCTCTTCTGCCCATAAAGTTTCATGTGAAAATATCTCTTGTCAACCACCCTAACTATAAACATAGAGGGCTGCTCAGCCTAGCCAAGTGGACCCATTATAATGCCGCCAAAACCTGATAAAAACACAAACTGATGCATGTATGAGGCTCTTCATTGCTGTACCAATTGCAATAGCCACAAATGGAAACAACCCAAACGTCCATTAACAGGGAATCGTACAGTCCTGTACAGTTCTGTAGAGTACATCCACAATGTGTGGCTATAAAATGGGATGCAAAAAAAAAAAAAAAAAGCCTTTACATGCTGTGCCATGGAGTGATGTCTAAGATACACTGATAGGGGAAAGAAAACACGATGTAAAACAATGAGTATAGTATAGTGCCTTTAACCTAAGAAAGTATTTCCTAGTTCCGTCCATTAGAAAAGTCCTAGAAAAACAGCTAACCCCATAGCAACAAGCACCTTTCACAACTAGAATGTGATCTCTAATTCCATTCCCATTAAAGGGATGAGGATCCTGATCAGGATCAGGCAGAATCCAGTTCAGATAGGAAGTAGGAAATGTATAAGGTAAGCCTAGAATATTCTAGCATACTAGAAAGTAATGCCATTTCACAAAGATATTAAAGCCAACTTGAAGGAGCTCTCACTGACAAAATTTCTGAGCAATAAAAAAGAATTACTGAAGTAAGTTGAAATACAAGCTATGTTAAAATTCATGTGTAATATATGAAGATGATAAAAAAAAACGTAGTCATCCTTGTAGATAGGTAAACCAAGTAAATAAAAGGAAAGATACAATCATTTATGGACTATTTTTCAGGGAAACCAGATAGTTGATAAGGGACAGTTCTCCTTTATTGAAGAATTCTAGTTAATAAATGCAGAGGGAGTGATAAAATTAGAAATAATGAACAGAGGCAGGGATCACTCGAAAGGTACTTTATGAAGTAGGTAAGAACTTCATAAAGTAAGAATTAGGCTGATAAAAGCTGAATAAAACACCATAAAAAGAGAGACAACCAGGCATTATCTGCCTTTTGTTACAACAGGATGGATTCCCACCACCTATGAAGCGTTCTTGTCAGGAAGGTGAACACCAATCTGGTGAAGCCTCTGCATGACAGCTGTCCCACAGAACCTTCTGCAGTGTTGTAAATGTTTTTGTGTGCTACCCCATCATGGCTATTGAGCACTTGGCCAGTGAGAATGAGGAACTGACTTCTACATTTTAGTTAATTTTAACTAATTTAAATTCAAGTAGCCACATGTAGTTAGTGGCAACCACTAACCATTTGACAGAGAAGCTATAGATCTGACTGGTAACTTACAGAAAATGTAGGGAATAAATAAAAATCTGCATTGTTAAGTGACAACACTTTCTGCATAATGTGTTTTTTTTTTTTTAAAGATTTTATTTATTTGACAGAGAGAAACACAGCTAGAGAGGGAACACAAGCAGGGGGAGTGAGAGAGGGAGAAGCAGGCTTCCCGCCGAGCAGGGAGCCCGATGTGGGGCTCGATCCCGGGTCTCCGGGATCATGACCTGAGCCGAAGGCAGTGGCTTAACCAACTGAGCCACCCAGGCGCCGC